>JANKOD010068968.1:0-11011 GCA_026284645.1 Erythroxylum acuminatum | reverse complement strand
AGGCCTTGTATGAATTTCGTAAAATAAATGACTGAAATTTTATAAGACAGAATAAGACAGAGTAATATTGGACAGAAGATCTGGATTCGTCTACAACGATCTCTTCCTTGATTAAAACTCAAATTAAGATAGAATCTTATGTATTAAAACAATAACTATTTTTAAAACATAGTTTTAGGGATTTTGATTGAAAGCATTCCCGTAACATACTAAACAATGGTACCGGTTGCCCTATCTTTGTTTTGTTTGGACATTCTGCTAACATAGTATAATAATCATCTAATAATAAATATGATATAAATAAAAATATAACAATAATCCAAACTTATATGAAAATATAAAAAAAGTTTTTATTACTTTCTTCTACTGTAAAGATGCGAATGATATTTATAGACGCAAAGAAATAAATATAAGAATCACTAAAAAATACATGTATAATTGCTAATTGTAGTATATAATTTTAAAAACTATGTGAAAATTGTATAATAAACTTAAAATAGTGCAATACACTTCTAATAATATAAATTAATTATGAAAATATATTTTTAGACACATTAAAGTAATACATGAAATCAATTATGTCATACTTTAATAAATGAGTGTTATTTTTTAATTTTGTATTATACTGTAATTGTTATAATAAAAAATTAATATTTTAGAAGTTTAAAATCACATTCACTTTTCACATGGAGAATAATTGTAATCACCGTAGCATAAATAAACATTCTAAAAATAAATATGATATTTTTTATAATCACATATTCAAATATTTTTATGTTATACTTTAATTGTTATGATGTATAAAACCTTATTAACAAATAATAGTTGCTTTCATCATAATATATTATACATGCATGTTTGATATATATATATATATATATATATATGTAATAAATAAACGTGCACATTTTTCAAAATAATTAAATTTACTATAATTAAATTTCTTCAATATTTATAATTTGTTTTTTACTTTTAAATAAAAATAATTAATGTACACAAATTTTAAAGTGAAAAAAGGTACAATTTGAATTAAGAATATTTTAATATATGTGAAATAAATGTATAAGTTTAATATTAAAGATATTTGTTGTGCATATATTCAAAATAATTTTACTTTTATTAACAATTGATCATTTTCAACATTTGTGAATTATTTTGATTTTATAAATAGGCATTTTATTTTTAAAATTAAAATTAATTAGTTTAGTATCTATTTCTTAAAAATAGACTTAGTTTCACTACAATTTGTTACATGTCAAATTTTGATACAAAACAATCATATTTCAACAATAGTTTATATTAATAACAATGTCAAGTTTTGTGCAAATTAACCAAAAGTCCACTTAATTATAGATGCCTATTGATATTATTGCAGGCTTTGAGAAAAAGCTCCTGTGAATCATTAAGCAGTTGTAGTCGTAGGAGGGAGCGAAGGCTTGCGGATTTGGAGGGAAATGGCATTCTTATAAACGATACTGTGATTGTAAGCTCCAGTGGCACTGACAATTTCACTTCCATTGGAGATGCCGTTGCTTCTGCTCCCAACAATACCATCCCTGAAGCTGGCTACTTTGTAATTTACGTTAGGGAAGGTTACTACTATGAATATGTTAATGTACCCAAGCATAAGAAGAACATCATGCTCATTGGTGATGGAATCAATCGAACTGTCATCACCGGGAATCACAGCGTCATCGATGGATGGACTACATTTAATTCTTCAACCTTCGGTTTGTTAATATAATTTCTTTAATTTTGGTTGACATAAATAATAATAGCATCGGAGATTGAAGACATATTTGAAGTGGCAGAGCACTTATATAACTGACTAGAAATTAATTGTTACGATTGCAGCTGTTTCCGGGGAGCGGTTTTTAGCGGTGGACGTGACATTCAGAAACACAGCTGGCCCAGAAAAGCATCAGGCAGTTGCTGTCCGGAATAACGCCGACATCTCCACGTTTTACAGGTGCAGTTTCGAAGGGTATCAAGACACTCTCTACGTACACTCCTTAAGACAATTCTACAGGGACTGCCACATTTACGGAACCGTAGACTTCATTTTCGGCAATGCAGCTGCTGTGTTTCAAAGTTGTCACCTTTACGCTCGCAAGCCATTGGCCAACCAGAAGAACGCATTCACAGCACAGGGGCGTACTGATCCGAGCCAAAACACTGGCATTTCCATTCACAACTGCACCATTGAGGCTGCACCTGACCTCGCTATGGACCTGAACTCCACCTTCAGCTACTTGGGTCGGCCATGGAAGTTGTACTCAAGAACCGTGTACATGCAATCCTATATTGGCAAAGTGATTAGTCCAGTTGGGTGGCTGGAGTGGAACGGTACTGTTGGTTTGGACACTCTTTACTATGGGGAGTTCCAGAACGATGGTCCTGGAGCTAATACTAGCATGAGAGTGCGGTGGCCAGGTTACACTCTGATGAATGCTACACAGGCTATGAATTTCACTGTTTATAATTTCACGATGGGAGATACTTGGTTGCCTCAGACGGACATCCCATTTTCCGGAGGGTTATTAATTACTTGATTAAGTTATATTACGACGAAAACGTTGATATTCAGAATAGATCCATTAATTGAAAACAGACCCGGTAAAAATGGAAGAGTTTCTTTCTAAATTCTTTGCATGGTTGAGCACATTGCTTGCATTCCCCTAGTGACTTGGTGACCCACTCATCTCTTTCTCTTGTTCCCTTCTTTTATTGGTCACTTGCATCTTTCTGTTTTTAACCCCTTCAAGCTTTTTATTGTTCTCTCCCTGTATATTATTCATTTTTGTGTTTAAACCACTCCTCATGCTAGAGAGGTTCTTTTGTCCTTATACTGGAAAGTTTATTCCCACCTGATCCCAAGGTTACCATTTTCTGAACTACTTTGTAAACAGTTACTTGCCACCTTGAACTTTCTTTCCTCTTCATGCTTCTGTCGTCCTCACTTGTGTTGAGAGAAACTAGACCATGGAGGAATTTCGACCTTTACCCTCTTCTAAACCCTTATCCCCTGGGTTTGGGACCTTTTCTCTTTACCTAGAACGTTCGTGGATTAATGTTAAACCCACTCCTACCACTGCAAAAGCTAACATCCCTTTGAAACTAGTTGTTACAAACTCTAACAACATTATTCCTCTTTTAAATTGGCATGAAGTAGCGGGGGGATATGGATGGTCGCTAGCTAGAATTTTTCCCTCCAGTGACCATGAAGGAAGAACACTATTAGCTCTAGACATTTAAATCCTTAACGATGGGGCAAGATGTTGGGAAACAATGGTTATTAAATTCTTCATGAGCGAGTGTCATTACTGCAACAGATAAGTTTATTGGTGATGAAACTAAACGTCACTAAATATTAAAAAATCGTCGCGAATGAAAAATAATTGTCGCCCTAATGGTCGCTAAATCTCGGTAGCAAAATAATATCCTCGATGGTTTTTTAAATTGCCACAAAAAGATTTTGGATACGTAATAACTTCGTCGATTAAACATATAACAAACAAGAACGAAGAATGTCGTACATAGGATTTTATGACGTATATGTTTTGTATATAAAAGCTTTAACTTACTAAACCACAGTCGTAGATAATTATTTTTACTGACGATTTTTTTTGTAGCTGAATAGTTTTATCTACTAATTGTTTGTTACATGTAAATGTTTTTAGAGACGTTCTTGTAAACATAGATAACAACATTTTGTGAGCATTTTGTTTTGGTATCTAATACTTTTTAATCATGATTATGTTTTTGTAGCAGAATAATTTTAACTACTAATTTCTTGTTATAGGTAAATATTTTTAGAGACGTTCTTGTAAATATAGGTAATAACATTTTGTGACGATTTTGTTTTGGTAGCTAATACTTTTTATTGAAAAAATTTATTTTAAATTTAAATTTAATTATAATTGTTAAAAATAAATTTAATTTAATTTATTACAATTTTTAAGACAATTTGAAATATAAATTAGTTACATTTTATAATTAATGTTGGTGACATATTTTTTAAATAATAATAAATTTAAATAAAATAAACATTAAAAATGGAATGCATTTTATTAAAAAAAATAATTACAGGTCATATACAAACTAAGACTCCTCATCGTTGTCACTACTGCCGACATAGTTTGAGCCAAGTAATTATTTGACCATCTTTTTAAGCTTGTTCACTTCTTTTACATTACGATCTAACTTCTCTTTTGTACATTGTAACTTTGTCTTCAATGTCTGGTTCTCCTCTTGAAGCATCGTGACATATGCTGGTCGTGACAAAGATGCACCAACAGGCTTAAAGCCATACCCAAGACCTTTGATATACCCCGATCTTGTACTAAAGACATTGTTGTAAATTTGATCAACATTGGGCTGATTCCCCTCGGACAATGATGTCTGCAACAACTCCTGCATCTTGTCCTACAATTTAAGGTACAAAATCAAGTTAACTAAAAAATTATTACTTAGTATTACATAGAAAAACAAGCTGTAATATTAATTTGTTTGTACTTACATAATTACTTTGTGCCTTTTCAGACGTCTAGCCTTCACCTTCTTTGTAGTGTGTTAGCTATACTCTTGTCCTTGGAGTCGAGTTTTACTCTATTATATGAATTTAAAAAATTAGAAGATAATAGAATTTGTTATGCTAAGAAATAGAATAATAAGTTAAAAATGTTACACTTACAAATTCTTATCAAACGACAACAAATGATTTGGAGCTGGTATTACGAGGAGTCTTCATTTTTGCTTTGTTCACCTTGGGTTTCTCACACTTTTCCTAAATTAAGAAAAGTAGTCATAAAATGTAAAAACAAAATTAATGGAAGGAAATATGAAGAGAAAAAAAACTTGAACCTTCGCTGAGGCCCAATAATCACACATTTCACTCCAATTTTCTAGAGTCACCCATTCCAGAACATGTCTCCTTACCTCTTCATCGAAACGGAAAGACTAGTAATATTTATGAAGTATATATCAATAATCCTTTACCCTTTGTTTCAACAATGAATTAATATAGCTTGAAACCTTAGGCTTGTTGATATCAATGATATTAAGCTTCATTTGTGAAGAACACGTATAAGTTAAGTTAGTATTTTTGCTAAGTAAAATTGCAATACATATAATCAAATGATTTGAAATATTACCAAAACTTTGTCCCAAGCATTTCTGAGCAAGCTGTCTTCCTTCAACTACCTGACATGCTGAACGCAAGGCAATTCATTCTTTACAACGACGCCCAACTCACTGGACAATTTTGCAAATTGGATCATATCTAGAGGGAGACGTTGCGTAGGTTCAATGGTCACAAACAACTTGTTGTTCATTGTAACATTCATCCGTTGCAACTCGACTCCTTTTGTGACACCTCTACCTCATTTTCTAATGCCAGTATTGGAACCTGAAAACAAAAAAATCATAATAAGAAAAACACACTAAACATGTAATGAGTAATTTCAGCATTAATGTAAATATGTTTTGTTAACAATAACAGACTTGAAGATCCCTCAGCACTAACAAACGATGTTGGTAAATGTTGTTGCTGACTGTCTTCATTCGAGGATGCAATTGTTGGTTATTAAACGATGGGGTTGGATTGAGTTGGTTGTTATATGGAAGGAACTTCTTCGGTCGTTACCACCCTCTTTCCCTTGTTTCTAACAGGTGCCATTATATTGAACCTGTGTAAAACGATATATGAACATAACACATAATCTTAACTCAAACATCGATATTCCACATGAATATAAGGAGATCAGTAGTCAAATACTAAATATTTGGTATAACATTATGTAAAAACATAAGTGAAATATTAAAATATACATATAGTCATCATAGATTAACATAAGTAAAACATCCACAACCTAAGGCAATTATGAACATAACATTTCAAACAATACAAACAATTTATTTACATTCAAATTTTGAAAATCATCATCATTAAGTACATTATTGTTTGATTTTTCATCACTAATATATTTGAGCAAAGTATCGTTATTGTCATTTAAGTCATCCTGAGTTTAGTCTTCTTCTATTTGTAAGATAAGATGGGCTTAGACTTCATCTAATTAAACTATGTTGGGATCGACATCTCTCCTGTGGAATGATGATATATCTACATCTTCTACTGAAATTCCTTAGTTATTGAACTCCAATGCAATATCTTGATAGACTTCATCTGCATCCTCATCCAATTAACTAATATCCCTTTCACAAAAATCAAAGACATTCCCTTGTTGAAACTTTTGAACAACCTTACAATTGATACCTAATACAGTATCATTGACGTAGAAAACTTGTTTGACTTGACTTCTAAGGACAAAAGGGTCACTATCATACCATGTCTTACTAACATTTATGCTAGTAATATGCCCATTCACTTTCATGTCAATTAGATCAAATCATTTGCATTTAAGTAGAAGAACCTTCTTATCCTTGATGTAGTGCAACTCTATTATTCAAGAGATGACATCGTAGAAGTCAATGATTTCATCGTCATAACATCCTTCAATGACAACCCTACTATTTTAACTTCTAACTCGACTATCTCGATCTTGTATGTGAAATCTCACCCCATTAACAATGCAACCTATGTATTTCTTCCCAAAAATATGAGGCCTACATGCCAAACTATATAATGTTGTTGTCACTTCTTACACATTACGATTATGTAATTGTATCATCTGTACGACAAATTGAAAAAAAATATGAGGATGAGACATATTCTCATATTTTCATAATATGTACTCAATGTGAAACTTACTCGATTTCTAAACCATGATACAAACTTCTGCCTATGTCTTTCTTCAACATTAATAATCCCTTTGCTGCGAATTGTGTCTTTGTGCTCTTTATTTAAAAAAGACAACAATAGTAAGATCTCAGAGTGAATGAAGAAAATTGTAATATGATTGCTTGAATGAAAAGAAATATAGGGACTTCATGTATGTATCGACTTTCTCGCAATTGTTCAAAATATACCAATGGGCTATTTCGAATTCATCAAGTTAACTCCACATATTTACCCACACTAAGTGACCTAACTTTTTGGGAGAAAATAGACAACCCACCTTCGTCATGAAAATCAAAGTTACGTTTTGGTCTATTAAATCTTTCCTCCACATTAGTTAAGTACATTGAATAAAAAGTCAAGCACTCATTTGTTATATAAGCCTCTCCAATAGACCCCTCTGGTTGAGCTCTATTACGTACATAACACTTAAGAGAGCATAAAAACCTGAACATAAACAGTTATAAACTTAGGAATTGTTACAAACAAATAACATAGAAAAAAACTTGTTGAATTTATTATGACTTACCTTTCAACCAAAAAAATCCATCAAAATTGAACTGGTCTACAAAGTTTTTCTTCATATGGTAAGTGAATTGCCAAATGAACCATAACATCAAAAAGCGATTTGAGGAATAATAGTTCAAGCTTACATAGAATCCATGCTATGTCTTTTTCCATTTTATCAATTTCTTCAACTTTAAGTGTCTTGCAACATAATTGCTTAAAAAACTCTTTCAATTGACCCAAAGTAACGGACACATCCTTCGACAAACACCCACGTATTCCAACAGGAAGTAATCGTTGTAAAAGTACACGAGAATCATGACTTTTCAACCCTGACACTTTTCCCTCTTTAACATTCACACAATGGCCTATATTTGATGCATGCCCATTATGAAATTTGACTGATTGGAGGACCTGACAGAATGATTGTTTCTCACTTTTTGACATGTTGTAACAAGCAGAGGGAATAACGTATGAGACATCATCTCTTCTTTTCAAATGTAAGTCCTTTCTAATATTCATGTCTTCCAAGTCAAGTCTATCTTTAATTGTGTCTTTGGATTTTCCATCAATTCCCATGACAATCCTTAAAATGGACTCACAAATATTTTTTCCAATATGCATGACATCAAGATTGTGCCTCAATAGTAATTCCTTCTAATATGGTAAGTTGAAAAATATGATTTTTTTGGTCCAATTCAGTTCGACATCATTTCTCTTTTACTTTCTATTACTTGGGTGTTTGCTAGGTGTAATGTCACCCAAATGTGACAGCTGGTAAATAATATCATTACTGGACAACTACACTGGAGCTTTACCCAACTC
Organism: Erythroxylum acuminatum; assembly: GCA_026284645.1. Taxonomy (NCBI): domain Eukaryota; kingdom Viridiplantae; phylum Streptophyta; class Magnoliopsida; order Malpighiales; family Erythroxylaceae; genus Erythroxylum; species Erythroxylum acuminatum. The sequence goes on along the minus strand of JANKOD010068968.1, from coordinate 2,883 downwards.
TATTGTGCCATTAAACTGTTTACTTCTTTGCCATCTATGCTCGTGTTATAAATAAAGATGATGACCCTATAACATATTTTTACTTCATATCCTTTTTCAATATGTTTGATGGTTACACGCAAGACAAGCCATATACCTTTTAGTGCTCCACCCAGAAAAATTCCCATAAGTTGGGAAATCATTTATAGCCCACAAAACAGCAGCATGCATTATAAATGTTTCGCCTTCAACAACATCAAAAGTTTGTAATCCAAATTCTCATTGATCATTTAAGTCATCAATTAATGGTTGCATGTATACATCAATGTCCTTACCAAGATCAATAAGTCCTAGAATAAGCAAAGACAACAACATAAAAGGCTCCTTTATACACCTCTCTAAAGGTAAATTGTATGGGACTAGAATCACCGACCACATGCTATATGAATTACTCATATTACCGAAAGGATTAAATCCATCTGAGGCCAATCCAAGTAGAACATTACGACAATCTTGTCCAAACCATGGAAACTTTCTATCAAGCTCTTTTCATGCCATTGAGGCTGTTGGATGATGCATAATGTTATCTTCGATGCGTTTCTCTTTATGCCACCAAATATCTATGACTATTTTTGTTGAAATAAAAAGCCTTTGTAATCGTGGTTTAATAAGAAAGTATCGAAGGATTTTATTCAGTACTTTTTCCATTTCCCATCATCCACCTGCCACCTTGATGTACCAAAAATAGAACACTCTTAAAGATCTTTACTTTCCTTCCAAAAAAGAACACAACTATACTTACAAGCATGAATTGAAATGTATCCCAATCTAAGGTCCCTTAACAGTTTCTTTGCATCATAGTAAGATTTCGGAAACTTGTGTCCAATAGGTAATGCATCATTAAGTAAGTCAATTAATATGTCAAAGGACTTGTTACTCCATTTATTATAAAACTTCAAATGCAACAACTTCACAACAAATGATAGTTCTGAGAAATTAGAACACCCTGGATATAATTTTTCTTGAGCAACTTTCAATAACTTCCCAAAATTATCTTCTGTAATACTACCAATTATGTTAGGCATCCTGTTTCATTCATAATCTCCATATAATTTCGACAATCGTCTAACATCTCGTCAATCCCATCATCATTCACATCATAATCATCTACATTATTATTGTAACTGTCATCATAATATGTACCGCCACTTCTACTACAACTTGCTTCCTTACGCTCACCATGATAAAGCCATGGAGTGTAGAATTTATCTATACCTTGGATTAGCAAGTGATTATATACCACATCTTGACTTTGGAAGTCAACATTTAAGCAATTGATTCATAGACAACGAATACTACATTCATCACCCATTTGTTCTATTGGGCCCCGAACCTCTTTGATTAATTGAGAAATTGTTCATGACTATTCATGTATAAAGAAATTAGGAATTTATGAAATTGACAAGAAATGGAAAATATGGTTTAGATTCAAGATGGATGTTATGAAAAATGTTAGAAATTGAATTGAATGATGATTTGAAGATTTGAGCCTTGGAAGAAAGTTGGGTATAGTTTACCAGCTTATGTCCGTCAAACGGACAGAGAAGTCCGTTTAACGGACTGTCTCGGATGAAAATGGGCCAAACAAGTTCGTGTCCGTTAAGCGGACACTCATGTCCGTTTAACGGACAGATTCGGGTGAAATGGGCAGTTTGGCCAGATCATGTCCGCTAAGCGGACACGCATGTCCGTTTAACGGACAGTCTCGGGTGGAATTGGCATCCTAAGCTCGATGCATGTCCGTTAAACGGACACACATGTCCGTTTAACGGACATTCACTGGAAAGAGATAGGCAAGGGATTTTCAATGAATTTTGAAGTATGAATGGATTAATTATCTTCTTAATTCCATGTTAATTGACCTAAGACCATATGACATGGGTTACATTGAGCTAAAGTGGTAAGATTACATAAGGGCAAAAAGGGGAGACAACTTAAGCCTTAAAGAACTTAGGCTATTCATTAAGGGTATTATGGGTAAAAGATATGTGGGCTGGTATATAAGGGAAAGAGGGGCACGGAAATAGAAGAGAAAAAGCAAGAAAAAGAGAGAGGAGAGGGAGAGTTATCGTAGAGAAGAAGAAGAGAAGAAGAAAGGGAGGCTAGGTCTCCATTTTTCAAGCTTTCCAAGAGAGACTTTGATGATTCTTCGTGAAGGAAAAAGATGGAAAAGAGTGAGAGCTTCAAGATGAACCAAAGAAATCTACACTTGGTGGAGATCCAAGGTAAGAGCTATTTTCAAGTTTTGGATTTTTGAGAACTCTTGGTTTAGATGGCTTAGAAAATGGTTGGGTTTAGTGATTCCATGGCAAATTTCATGTTTAAAGTCTTTTAGGTTTGTCAATTTGAACATGTTATGATTTGGGGATTTTGGTGAATAGTAATGATGGGATTCAAGAGGAGCAAGATGAGAAGGCATGTGGAACAAGTGGATTGCAAGAGTTTTAAGGTGGGTTTTATGTTTATAGTTGAATAATGGGCCATTAATATGTTCTCTAAATCAAAAAGATTAAATGATTTCAAATTCAATGTCTTTAAATGCTTTGAGAAATTGATACCAATGATGCATTATTGTTTGAATGATTTGAGAATTTCTATGAGAATTTAATTGATGACTTGATGTGTTATTATGTGAAATTAGTTGCTATGTGAATATGGGTGAATTGAGAAATGATGATGCATTGTATATGAAATGCTTCATGCTCATGAATGGATTTATAAGAATTTGCATGATTTATGCAAAACAAGATTTCCAAGATTTTTGCCATTGGGCAATCATGTTTCAAGTCATGATTATATGTTAAGTGGGTTAGGTTAAGTCCACCCAAGAACTGTCTCGTGCAC
>JANKOD010068794.1:0-11028 GCA_026284645.1 Erythroxylum acuminatum | reverse complement strand
CCCTGGAGTTCTCAAAACCTGAAGACGTTTTATCAATAGATAAGCTTGCTTTATTTATTTCTTTATCTTGTACTTTACTGCTGCTTACACATTTGTAGTGGATACCATTTTCCTGGCCTTGCCAATCAGATTTTTTAACGGCCCACACCCTCATTATCATCAATAAAGAGCTTCAAATTTCTTGGCAGTACAAGTCTCAGTAAATTGGGCTAAGGGGAGATCCTTGGAGCCCTCGGCCTCTACATTGATCGGCCAGGTTGCCAAGACAAGATCCTTGGAACCCTCGGCCTCTACACCGCTCGGCCAGGTTGCCAAGACAGGATCTTGGAACCAGGCGATGCCAAGATAGGATCTTGGATCGCTCGACCTCTACACCGCTCGGCCAGGTTGCCAAGACACGATCCTTGGAACCCTCGTCCTCTACACAGCTTGGCCAAGTTGTCAAGACAGGATCTTGGAACCAGGCGATGCCAAGACAGGATCTTGGATCGCTCGGCCTCTACACCGCTCAGCCAGGTTGCCAAGACAGGATCTTGGAACCAAGCGATGCCAAGATAGGATCTTGGAACCAGGCAATGCCAATATAGGATCTTGGATCGCTCGACCTCAACATCGATCGGTTACGTTGCCTAGATGCCAACTATGATTCTCTCACGCCTTGCGATCGATCAACGCGTACCGAACGCACTCGTTCGCTACCTATGATTCGTAAAGAGTCTCAGTTATGATTCTCTCAAACCTAACGACCGATCGACTTATATCAAACACGCTAGTTCGTTACGTGCTATTCAAAAGGGCAATCTCTCATGCAAAGCTAATGACAGTTTAAAGCTTCATCTACAGAATTGACAAGGCAACGAAGCATAAAAATAAGATTTTTATTTATGAATATTTGACTGGTCACAAGCTCGACCAGATGAGCTTTGGGAGTTTTACAATTTAGAATTGCTCGGAAGGAGGAGAAGCACCAGCGGCCAGGTCAACAGGAAAAGTAGCTTCAGAGGTTGGCAAGGCAGCTGGGACAGGATCGGTGTCTATGGGAGCAACCAGAGAGACACCCCCACTAGTTCGCTCCTCCTCTTCTTCCGAACTGAGGTCCAATAGCTCGTCTAAAGGTGCCTCTCTTTCCTTCTCGGCTATCTCCCTCACCTCCTCGAGTGAAAGGCCGAGCTCAGTGGGAAGCATTGGCTTGGCATAATCCTCGAATGAAAGACCATCCGACCCATCGGGGACTCAAACACTGTGTCAGTTCTGCAAGATGGAAAGAGCCAAGTCGCAAGCGAATTCCTTGCACTCCTCATGTAAGTACCGCTCTTTCCATCGCTTGATCACTTCAACCCTTTGCTCCCTGACGGAGCCCTGTAGCTCTAGCAGCTCCCTCTCGGCCTTTATTTTGTCCATCACAGCTTCATGACAGTCATGGAGGACTTTCAGGCGGAGCTCTTGTTCCAATTTTGCTGTAGAATTGGCTTTGAGAACTTCCTCCCTCATTTCCTCACATTCCTTCACCAGCTTGTCCCTCGACGCAACCGCTCTGTTCCTCTCCTCCTCCCCTGAAGTGAGTTGAGCTTTCATAACGCTCTTCTCCTCCTCCCAAAATTTCTTCTCCTCCTCCCAAGAAGAAAGTTGAGCTCGCGCAAATTCTCTCTCTTCTTTCGCCTCTGAGAGCTCGGCCCTCAAAACACGGACCTGCTCGCGAAGATCCCTGACTTCCCGGTCCAGCGACTGGGAGACTCCATCGAGCTGATTAAGCCGCTGATATGTAGAAAAGGAGAGCGACAGACCCTAGGGGGAAGAATTATGTTATAAAAAAAGGGTGAGAGGAAGTTACCCTTACGCAGCTGCGCACGAGACTACCCAACAGCTCCTTCGTCTCCAGAGCACCCAAAACCTCCTCGTCCCGGGGATGAACGACCTTCTGAGCAATTTGGAGGGACACATCAATGTCCCTAATTGATGCTGTCTTATCCAGACTGATCGTCGACACCCACTTCCCTGAGCCGGTCGCCCGCTCCTTCCTTTCGCCTTTCTCCGTTTCCTTCTCCTTCTCCTTCTCCTTGCCTTTATCCGATGGGCAGGGCAGTCGGTCGTGAACCCGAACGGTCTTCTTCCTCTTAAGAGGTGGCTCCACCTCTTCCTCTTCCTCGTCTATAACCATCAGGCCCTCACCTGCCGACCGGGTCATCATTGCTGGCTGTTCGGGAGCAGCCGTCAGAGCGAGCGCTATAGATGGCTCGGAAGCAGTAGGCCAAGCGACATCCTGCTTGGGAATAACAGGCTGAGCGACATCCACGTTGGCCTCCGCTTTCTTACCCTGCCCCCGGCTCAACCACAAGGAGTCAACCAAAAGGGGAAATTTCTTCTCCTAGCCCGCTAATCCGTGGTGGGGGGTTTAGCAAAAACACATCAACCCTCCGGCACTTCTGTCGCCTCCGCCGTTATTTCAAGCGGCCCAACTATTTAAAATGCACTTTCTGCGGTTTCACCCCTCGGACTAACCCCATCTCTAACCTCACCTCTAGGACTAGTCGACGACATGATTGCAAAACAAAATTTATAGGAGGAAGAAAGGACGGTGAACAACGGTGGAGACTTAAAATGGTTAGGTTGTGTGCGGTAACGGTGAGTCCGTGAGTGGTGATGCGTGGAGACTGGAGAGTAGGGGTGCGGTGGTGGCGTGGAGGAAGAGGAACCGATTGTCATCAGTCGGGGAGAGCCACCAAAGAGGAGAACGAGAACGAGAGAGATTAGAAAGTGAGAGATGAAGAATAAGAGAGAAGCAGAGCAGATGGGTTGGGGGGTTTTAAGAAAAGGTTCAATTTTGCAAATAAGTTCCTAGGGAGAGGGGTATTTCTTAAAGTTGCTTATGTGTTTTGTTTTTGTCACAGGGATAAGAAATCTTGTCTCACAGTTTTGGAAGGAACAAAAAATTTATGTTTTTGTGATTTGGAATCAGAACAAAAATAAGTTGGGTATGTAACTAAATACTGCGAGGCACAGGATTTTTGTGTTTTGTTATATGTCTCCACCGACAGAGACAGTAACCAAACCCAACGTAAGTGAACATTCGTCGGGCGACAAGTATGACTCTCCTATTTATAAATCGAGTATTTTAAGGTCATTTTTATAAGAATTAAGATATTAACTACCGAATTAATCCTAATTACTTGAACGAAAGTGACAGGAAATGTAAAAGATGATTGGATTTGAATAGACAATAAATTGTAAAGACTAGAAATAAACAAACAAAGGTAATTGGATGATTTAAAGTTAGGGTTTTGAGGTTCATCAATTTAAGAGATTGATTAATAAATTATGGAATTGATTGAATGACAGATTATAATAACATTTGCATAACTTTACTCATATTCTCTCTCAAGACATATAAGAATACCTAACTAGTTATTTATCATCTCTTAATGTGGAACCTAACTAGTTAAATTCATTAAGAACAAGCAACCACAAGTTATCACATTAGTTTATGATATCTCTCTATCTCTAAATCTAATGTGCTTATCTTCCTAGTGCATAAATTTATCTTCCTAGTGCATAAATTATACTTCACCTCTCAGTTCATCATATTATTCCTAAGGTTACATATATGGTGATCAAGCATAGAAACAACACTGATGTTTAAGAAAGATAAACATAACACAAGAACTTTCATTCGACACCAATCAATCCACAAAATACAAATCAATCCCCCCAAAATAGGCTACATCCCTCACCCTAAATGGGGTTTAGTTCCATAACATGATAACATAATCCATATAAATAAAGACAATCAACATCCAAGAAAGAGTAAAAAGAGAAGGAAGAGAGAACACAAAACAAGATTGCTTCTAATGCTTGATTCAATCCTCTTTTCTCTTCTTCTTTGCCTCTTTTGGGTGCCTCCTTATGTTGCATCCTCGTTTTCAGTGTCCAGCCCCCACTTTTGGTGTTAAAAATGAGTATTTATAGTGTCTTGGGCTCAAAGAAACCTAGTTTTTGCTAAACAGGGGAATGCAGATCGTCCTAGTGCTAACAAAGTCCGTTAAGCGGACTTCATGTCTACTGAGTGGACTTTTTCGGGTCTCTCGAGTAAAATTGACCAGTCAATATTCATTAAATGGACTTCATGTCCGCTGAGCGGACGTTCTCGGGTTTTTCAGCCTTCTAGCTTTGCTTATGTCTGTTTGAAGGGACATCATGTTTGCTGAGCAGACATACACTAAGCATCTACAAAAAAATGTACAATTTTTACTCTTTAGATGGCAAAATCTCTCCTCGAAGTCTTCATGAAAGTTGTAGAATTCGGAGTTCTCTTCAAAAGCGTACTTGAATGACCTCAATACAACATCTACAATAAAAGTTATGCCTCTTGTCCCAAAATCTATCCATTTGCACCTATGAAGTAATAAAGTTAAAATGTGTGAGAATTAACCAAATAAAGTTCCAAATTCGCATAGAGTTAAGTCAAATTAGTTTCAATTCATCCTAAAATCATATATGAATAATTTGAATTATAAAATTCCCCCACACTTAAACTATTGCTTGTCCCTAAGCAAAAATAAAAGAGAACTAACTACAAAACCCTTAAACAAATTATTGATTCCACTTTCGTAGGTGTACGGTAGCATTTAGCATATGTCACAAGCCTTTAAACCACTATGCATTCATAATGGAGGAGTTATAGTCTCCTAAGGGTTTACTTAAAATGAACAATACTCACAAACATTTTCTTTCCATCATTCCACACCTAATCATCGTTATAGCTCAATCCAATAAGTTGAAAGCATTATAGGTAAGAATTGAAACATAGACATAAGATCACATAATACTTCATAAATTAGATCACAAACTAAGCAATAATACGATATCATAATGCTTCAATTAATCAAAATCACATGTCATGAATGAAGTCTCTCATAAAGAATCCATTTTCACACACAAGTATTTAAGGTTTACTCTCAATAATCTTCTCATGCATGTCTCTTACCATAAGCTTGTATCTTATCTACTTCTCCACTAATCCCATCTATGGCATATCCATGAATCAAAAAGGTCTTTATTCCTTTGGTTGTAATGGGGCCAAGGGGTAAAGTAGGCTATGAAAAAAAGGATAGGAATTCAAATATTCAATAATTAGTAAAGCAGAAACTACAAATATTACAATCCTCATTGGCAAAATTTACTAAGAAAGTGCCCAACAATCATAATACTTAGGAAACTCCACCAACTCTATTATCACAATTTCCATCATTCTTTCACCTTGAAATCTGAAGTGAACACGCTTTATTTATTAATATTACTTTTTTTGTTTTTTGTTTTTCTTTTTTTTGAAAGCATGTTCCTTCAATTACCATAGAAAACACCCACACACTTCTTCCTTTGTATACCTATCAACAAGAATATTCAATGCATAACGTTTATAGCTTTACTAACCATTGAACAAGGGTGAATTTGTTTTTCTTGGTTCAAGGTTCTTTGGAATAGGTTTGCAAAGAGAAAGGCTCAAATACAATCACTAGGCACATAGGGTTTACTAGGGGATTGATATATAAAAAGGGCTAGCTATTTGACTCAAGCTCAATCTTAATGCCTTTTATCACTTTCATGAACATACCATAATATGATTATGTAACTTCGAAAAGATGCAATGCAAGTTCTAAAAGTAAACATACATAGAAGAGAAAATTGTATCACTCACAAGAAAAATAGGATTGAGTGCAATCCTTTAGGCTCAAAATAGCTCACTCGGTGATGTTTACTCATTCAATAGCATGCTCATTCAATAAATTTAACATTATGTCATCCAATTGTGACAAGGTATGTAATCAATTTAATCATATTATGTATCTTATTTAAGATCAATCTTACCCATAATGTAATTAACTCGTCAGATTGGATTATAGCGACAATTAGAATGTGAAAAATGTATAAATATGTAAACATGCCGGATGAAAATATGCACAATTAATTAATGTAAAACTACACAAAACAAGGGTTTTTTTTAATATAAAAATTATAAAATAATTCAATGCAAAATAATGCATGCAAAATCATCAATTTATCCTCCCTATACTTAGAATCAAAATTGTCCTGAAAGTTAGGTAAGATGAAAAAAGTAATGCAATTAAGAGAACGCAGAACAAGGGTAAAGAAACTTTATGAAATAACCAATTGACCAAATTCTGGACCATTCCGACTACCTGATTAACGCACTGATAAATAACGCATCTGTGAAGATTTCAAACTTTTGTGACAGATCTCTGCTAGACAATTATTATGTGCTATCAAATGCAGCTCCAGTTATTTCGACCATTAATGGTCCCCTACAATCTGTTCATTTTGGTGCGTTAATTGGGTCGTTGGAATATTACGGGAGCTCCTTTTTTATTTTACAAGAAAACTTATGAAGAGCCGGGCATTTCAAGCTTTTGTGACTTATCTCTGGCAAACATTTATTATGTGCTAATCCTAAAACTTATGAAGCTATCAGAACATTCGTCACTCTTCTTCACCATATTATTTTTATTCATTTGTTGTGAAACTATAAAATACTTTTAAAAACTACTAGTCATAATAAATGTCTGGCAGAGATCTGTCACAAAAGTTTGATACTATGTAGTTTGAAAGTCTGGCATAGATCTATCACAAAAGTTTGATATACTCTATCGGCATAGATCTGTCACAAAAAGTTTGATATACTAGTGACATATATACTCTGTCGGCATAGATCTATCAAACTTTTGTGACAGATCTTAAAAATTGGTAATCCATTATGTTACATACGACGTTTCAAATTTTTCGTTACAAGTTATACAGGAATTTTTTAAATTCTTGATATTTTCATCTATCTAATTATTATGTTACAGGGGGCACGGTGAAATAATAAACAAATCAAAAACTTTGTCAATGAACAAGCTTACTTCAAATATAATCATGATATATCTTTTGCTTCACCCTAACAAATCACCAAGATCATGTTTCTAAATTCTACCCCTAAGGTAATTACATTTACATATTCCTCTTCAATATTTAATTTAAAACTTGTTCCTCTAAATCTTCTTATCGATTTCTCCGTAGATATCATGGATTCAAGGTAAAATTTCCTTTCAACACATTCTACAAAAATACTGGTATATAGCATGCAAGAAATGCTTTCGCTCTACAACTGTTGCATATGGAGTTCTCTTCACTTGTAATTATTGCAGAGAAAAACTAACAGCTAAACCAAGGTTTCTCCCTTCTATTTCTAATCTTCGATTTGTTGTTTATTCCTTGCATGTAAATTTTTAAATTTTCAGATTACTTTTTTAGTTATATGTCACCTGTGCTTCTTTTGCACCCACGCTCATCTTTATGAACTACTCTAACTTTATTGTGTAGGTGCCGATATGATATAGATTTGACCGACGAAACAGGAACTATCACGGCTTCCATTTTCAGGGACCTAGCTGAAAAACTTTTAAATTTCACCGTGCTTGAAACTACGCAATATTCCAATGAGGTTATATTCTTCCTTCCTTCTTCCATTTACATTTCCAATTTCCCCAAATATCTTTATGTAGTTATTTCACTGACGATAGACATTTTTTGTTTTGCATTATAAGAACATGGATCTGCCGTTAGAGAACCTACACACACAATTGAAAACTGATATGTTTCTTCTCCATGTCAAACCAGCAAACACTCAGTCATCAGATGCAGCGCAGCGATTTACTGTTGTTTACTACCAGAAAATTGATGCTTATGAACTAGAGGAGCCTTCACTTTCACCCAAAAAAATGACCAACCTTCAACTGATGATCAATATAACAATGATGAAATTACACCTCTAACAATCTCAGGTGTTTTTTATTCCCCCATTTTTATTCCGTCTTTAACGTCATCTTTTATTATTTCCATATCTACCATTTCCTTTTCAGTAATCTCACCTTATATCACCTTCCTAATATATTCTGATTTTTTATATTTTCATACCATATTTCTGAATCTTCTTCATCAGTTAGACAATGCCTTGAAAAAAGATTCTGCCATGCTGAAAACAATTCGTCGTCACAAATTGATAAGCCAATCAGGAATATTGAATGTACGGCACAATTAGATGCACAGTCAACTCCAAACACTCGTCGTAATAGGAAAAAACCAAAATTCTCATGAACTTTTAATGTCAGACTAACCAGATAAAATCACTCTTTTACCTTTTCTCATTTTACTTCAAGCCATCTAAGGCTTGCGCATTGTGGTGTGTTTTCAATGACTTCAGACGGTTTAGAAGTTAATCTACCTGTTCAAATATCGTTTGAAGTTTCATTTTCAATTGTTCAGTTCAAATATTTTTGGCTTACATAACCTATTTCCGTATGTTTTAAACCAAATTAAACAATATAAAAGTTAATATAAGCGCCCAATTATACGAGAAATCGAAGCGAAAAGTAAGACTCGTCTAAGTTTTCCCTTCGTCTTCACTTCATCTTAGTTTTTCCTCCGTCTTAGTTTCCGCTTCGTCTTAATTTTGTCTCCACACTTCGTCTTAGTTTGACTTTCACTTCGTCTTAGTTTGACTTCTGCTTCCGTCTCACTTTCACTTTTGCTGCTTCGTTTTACTTTTCTTCATTCTTTTAATTAAAAACGAACTTGTATTGTTGAATTCCTCATTAGTGTTTATTTTATTATGATTTATTAATTACATTTATTATTATTAAAGAAACATGATAATTATTAATAAAAACATTACAGGGAAAAATTTTGGCATTTTACAAATTACACAGTCTCGCGATCGCGAGAGAGTAATAATATGACGGTGAAAACAAAAATAGAAATGTCTTAATTTTCCCTTCGTCTTCACTTCGTCTTAGTTTTTCCTCCGTCTTAATGTCTGCTTCGTCTTACTTTTGTCTCCACACTTCGTCTTAGTTTTACTTTCGCTTTATTTGAGTTTGACTTCTGCTTCCGTCTCACTTTCACTTTCGCTGCTACATCTCATTTTGCCTTCCACTGCTTCGTCTTACTTTTCTTCACTCTTTGAATTTTTTTTTACAGATTTGTCACACTTAAATGCACGGTGGTGACTTTTAATTAAAAACGAACTTGTATTGTTGAATTCCTCATTAGTGTTTATTTTGTTATGATTTATTAATTACATTTATTATTATTAAAGAAACATGATAATTATTAATAAAAACATTACAGGGAAAAAGTTTGGCGTTTTACAAATTTCACAATCTCGCGGTCGCGAGAGACTAATAATATGACGGTGAAAACAGAAATAGAAATGTCTTAGTTTTACAGAAATAGAAATGTCTTAGTTTTCCCTTCGTCTTCACTTCGTCTTAGTTTTTCCTCCGTCTTAGTTTCAGCTTCGTCTTACTTTTGTCTCCACACTTCGTCTTAGTTTGACTTTCGCTTCGTCTTAGTTTGACTTCTACTTCCGTCTCACTTTCGCTTTCGCTGATTCGTCTCATTTTGCCTTCCGTTGCTTCGTCTTACTTTTCTTCACTCTTTGAAATTTTTTTTTACAGATTTGTTAGACTTAAATGCACCGTGGCAACTTTTAATTAAAAACGAACTTGTATTGTTGAATTCCTCATTAGTGTCTATTTTATTATGATTTATTAATTACATTTATTATTATTAAAGAACACATGATAATTATTAATAAAAACATTACAAGGAAAAAGTTTGGCGTTTTACAAATTACACAGTCTCGCGGTCGCAAGAGACTAATAATATGACGGTGAAAACAGAAATAGAAATGTAACTGCATGTTATGTGACATGGAGAGAATTGATGCGGTTCCTTAAGTTCACGGGTCTCAAGTAGTATAGTATAATATCGTCCCATAGGGAGTAATTGTGTAAGTACTAGGCTTGGATCACTCAATTAATTGGACTAAGCAGTTGTGTAAGAATGGGGAATTAAATTAAGGAATTTAACTATCAAAAATAATAAAACCAATCTTTACCCCGTCTTGCTTCAACATTTTACAAATCTCCAAAAATTGTTGCAAGTGGACATGCGGGTTTTTTATTGGGTTCCCTCTGAATTGATTCTGCTGTACCATTTGTACAAGACCAGGTTTTAATTCAAAATTATTTACTTGTATGGGGCCCTTGTAATGCTTGGGTGAAATTCTAAAAAATCTGGGGCGAAATTCTCCAAAATCTGGGACGATATGATCCCACGTAGTTCTCTGATTATGTTCAACCATTTCCATTTCGACTGTCTCTTCTGATAGAAAAGTTGTAGTAAATTCGGGTTCGATATGACGTTCCTGCACAAGATGTACGCTAGATGCTTTTACCCATGCTTTTCTAGCCTTTGCTTCCTTTCTTAGTGCCTTAGTTGTCTTCTTGATTTTAGAGTCAAATAATAATTTTTCCGCACTAATGGACCTTCGTATAGACTAAGTATAACATAACAAGATCAAACACAAGGTACAAAAAAAGCAAAATAAGAAGTAGGCAGTAAAGAGAACAAATAAAACACAAATCAATTCTAACAAAATCTATTAACACAAAACAAAAAGAAAAACAAAAGTGTCCAATTTAATCAAACAATCAGTCGCCTAATATTACTCAGGGATTACTCCCCGGCAACGGCGCTAAGAAACTTGATGCAACTCCGCAAGTTCATGGGTCTCAAGTAGTATAGTATAATATCGTCCCACAGGGAGTAATTGTGTAAGTACTAAGCTTGGGTCACTCAATTAATTGGACTAAGCAGTTGTGTAAGAATGAGAAATTAAATTAAGGAATTTAACTATCAAAAATAATAAAACCAATGCTAAACAAAGATGTGAAATGTCTCTATGGATTACTCAGGATGGAATGTCGTAAGCTTCAAGGATGGTTCCACTTTTAGCGCTTTCTATAGACTCTACCTGGATCAATTTATGAGGCGAATTTTGGTTAATAGAAGGTTGAGCCTAGAATTTCTTAGATCCTTTTTTAAGGTATCAAAGGAGTATTATGCAATAATCCTAATCTACTATCGTAAACTAGCAATCAAGCATAACCCATTAAGTTCTTTGCTAACCTG
>JANKOD010068677.1:0-11037 GCA_026284645.1 Erythroxylum acuminatum | reverse complement strand
ATCATAATTTCCTTCATGCTATGTCATATATCATGGACTTCATTAATTTGATTAAAGATCAATATCAATTCATAAATGAACATCAAATTAATGAAATATGCCTTTCTTTATTTATTCATAAAGTCTGTACACGACTTTGAACAAAACGCGCTACAGGCGATTGCCTTTAGGGCACAATCTGACAGTACTGTACATGCATAAGTCGAGTTGTGTCGACTTACAAGTACTATACATGTGTAAGTCGAGTTACAAGAGTGTACAAGTCGACTTACACTAACACCTTCTTATCACATAAAACACCTGATGTACTCCGCCATTTGACCCACCCAGATCGAATATGATGTACAATATTGTTATCGATACTACCATCTCTCTGAATGATAGATCCGAAGTATTTAAAACTCGATTTGTGTGGTATGATGTCAGTACCAATTGCTACCGCTGTCTCGTGTACCATTTGGCTACCCGAAAAGTTGCATTCTAAATACTTCATCTTAGACCTGATCATTCTGAAACCTTTTGATTCTAACGCTTCTCTCCAACATTCTAACTTGGCATTGACCCCCTCCTTGGTCTCATCTACCAGGATAATATTGTCAGCAAATAACATACACCAAGGTACCTCTCCTTGAATGTTTTGGTAAGTTCATCTAACATTAAAGTGAACAAAAAAGGACTTAAGGTCGAGCCTTGGTGTAGTCCAACACCAATAGAGAAGGCTTCCGTGTCGCCTCCTATTGTTCTTATGCTAGTAAATGCTCCTTCATACATATCCCTAATCACTCTGATATAAGTCCTATAAATGCCCTTTGCCTCCAATCACCTCTATATGAGTTCTCTCGGAACCTTATCATATGCTTTCTCCAAATCTACAAAAACTATATACAAATCCCATCTTTGTTCCTTGTAGCATTCCATACAATAATGCAAGCTAAAATACAAAATATCATAATTAAAGAAAGAATTATTGAGAGACATAAGGTCCTAATAAGATTCCTCAAAGATAAGAAGCAATCTCTAAAATGGTGTTGTTGATAAGATTTGGGGTCTACTAATATTGTCTTTATCTAACAGCTCATCATCCATCGTTTCCATCTCTTTGATGAAGTGGTTTATTTTACTATCCGTCTAAACAAAAGGCCATAGATCTTGTGAGTTTTATAAATATTTTGGAAGGTTTTGGGCTTGGACTGGATAGCAGAGCTTTCTCCAATCTAAAAAATCCTTTTAAGCTCAAATCTACAAGGACATGGTAATTCGCCTGCCATAACACTGAAACCCATATTAGGAAATTGATTAACCAAAGTCCAATATCCACTAATAAGTGAAATGGGTTCATGTAAAGCAAAGTCTCCAGGATATGGTCCTAAAAAAGTGCGGCTAGCTAGTTTGCTAGTCTTTAGATGATGATTGAGGTGATTAAGGAAGTGATAAAGATGACGTACTAGGTTTTTTTTTATTTTCGGGCCAGTCAATGGAAGTTTTCCAAAGTTACAAGTGGTTTATAGTGTGAACATAACCACTATCAGTCATATTGTATAAATGATGGATTATGAAGAAGGAAAACGTTTGTTGTTTTCCCAAGGGAATACTTCGTAGTTGATAGCTATTGAGTATTTAACCCAATTCGATGTGTCTTTTAATCAATAGTTGAAACCATTATAGAAAAGTCCATAGTAGGGAATTCTCATTGCCATAATTGGTTAGACGTTGTTAGACATGTAAAGAAGAGAGAGTAAGAGGGCATGCATAAAGGACAGATAAAGCTTAAATGTGCCATATGGTTGGTTTTGTTAGTGAATCATACAGATAGTGCACAATTTGGTAGGGAGTATGAATATCAAATGATGAGGAGGTGGTGAAAATTTAAGAGTGGTGATGAAAAGGTGGATGTAATAGAGAGATTTTTTTTAGAGGAGAACAATAATATCTTCTAAAGTTTTAGGTAGAGTGCGAGGTCTAAAAAGAAATCAGCAAGCACGTTGTGATGACCTTTGATGTGGCGAATTGTGAATTTATAGTGGGAAAAATAAATTTTCCACCAAAGTAATTGGTTGTCAAGCAAAATCTTTTTGTTAGGCTTAAGGATATTTGGAAAAGATGTGTTATCCATTTTCACCATAAAATGATATGATCTAAAGTAGAAATTGAACTTTTTAATGCCTTTCTTTATAGCCAAAATCTCTTTGTAAATGGTATAGTAGTACTTTTCTAACTCCTTAAATTGGCCACTAACATGTTTGCAATAAAAGCAGTTTCCATCAATTTCTTCAATTAAAATAACTTCCCAATAATGGTCACTTACATTTGTCTAAAGGATATGTTGTCTTTTGTTAGGAATCTGTAAATGAGGTGGATGTTGACTCACTTGATTTATGTACTGGATAACTTTGGTCTGTTTTTTAGTCTATGATGGTGGATTCTTCCTTAACAATCTTCATAAGGTGTTGGCACAATCTGCCATGTGCAGAATAAGATCTCTGATATAATTAACAATTCTAAGTAATTGTTAAATTTGTCTTAGGCTGAGATTTTTATCAGGAAAATGCAAAAGCTCACTAAAAACGTATGGGCTAGCTGATAAAATCCTTCAAGAAAGTCATACTTAAAAATTTTATCTGGTTTAATCCAATGTGACTCTTTTTGGTTGATAGTGTGATCTCATATTGCTTAGTAAGGCCGAAAAAGATTAGAGTTGTGGTTTATAATCTTCATGAGTCTTACAATATAGTAAAAGATCATTAATGTAGATAAAGGCACTAGAAAGAAGAGACTCAAAGATTTTTGTCATAACTTTTTGTAATAATGATGGAGCAACTTTAAGTCAAAATGGTATGACAGTTCATTAATATAAGCATTTGGGATACAAAAAACAATTTTGTACCTTTCCTTTGGATTGATACCTAGTTGTCAAAAACCTGCTTTCAAATCAAAATTTGAAAAGATTTTTGCATCTTTAAGAAAGAAGAATTATTGATCATTTGCAGTGGAACTTATCATCTTGAAGAAATGTATTAAGAGGTTTATAATTAATAACCATCCTCTTTTTACCTTTTTGTTGTTCAACCTTTTTATTCACATAAAAGGTTTAAGAAGCCCAATTTGACTTTGTGGGTTGAATGAATCCTTGTTGAAGTATAATAGAACACTCTTCTTGTGCTAACTTTAAGTCATTAGGATTCATTCCAGGATGAGTGACTTTGGTAGGATTAATATCCTTATTCTTTTAGAGGGGTAATTGTATTAAGAAATGTGAATTCTTCCAGAGAGGATGAGGATGTGAGAATTGTGCATGGCTCCACGATACTACTCCAAAAATTGATCTCTCAATATTTCTATTGAGGAGGCACTTTATTGAGTTTAAATATATTACGTATATCAGTGTAAGAGCTAAAATTA
The DNA here is from genome assembly GCA_026284645.1 of Erythroxylum acuminatum. Lineage (NCBI taxonomy): Eukaryota > Viridiplantae > Streptophyta > Magnoliopsida > Malpighiales > Erythroxylaceae > Erythroxylum > Erythroxylum acuminatum. Next base: position 7,638 of record JANKOD010068677.1, on the reverse strand, counting down.
GTCTGACATTTGATACATTTAGGTGAGATTTGTAAAGGAGATGCTTTGTAGTAGACAACCATACCAATCAGGATATTTGGGTCAGGAAGATGACTACCAAGAACCTCAGTCCATACAACACAATTGGGAAAGAATCTTATCCCTATTTTCCTTTTTGTGATAAGCTCAATTTTAAATGAGTTTCCATCAGTAGTTGCAAAATATTCGTCATGAGGTATCTAAGCTTCAAGAGGTAATATACTAGGTTTCATAACACTATGAAAAGATCCAACAACAACAACACCCAGTAGAAATCTCACTGAGACGTGGGGTTTGGGAAGGTCCAGTACTATGTAACCTTACCCCTAACTAGAAGAAATACTGTTACCAAATGACCCACATAAATGATTGAAAATAAAAAGAAAAATAGAAAGGGAAAATAAATAAATAAATAAAAGAATAATAAATAAAAGTAAAATTAAAAACCAAAATTTAATAAAATAAATAAATAAAAATAAAAATAAAAATAAAACTAAAACTAAAACTAAAACTAAAATAATAATAATAATAATAATAATAATAATAATAATAATAATAATCATAGGGAAAATAAAATATAATAAAATAACTAATTTATATAAATAATAGTAAAAATAAAATTAAAAATAAAAGTAATACTAATAATAATAGAAATACCAATAATAATAATAATCATACTAACATTAATAATCAAACATAATAGTAATACCAATACCAATACTAATTCTAATAATAAAGATATAAATAATAGTACTAATAATAACAATAGTAATAATAATTGGACATGGACATAAGAGGGAGTAACAATGACAGGCTTTGGATCCATTTTGAAACATGGTTGCCGTAGCTTATATAAAGCATCATCCTCATTGTTAACCATTTCTCTTGCTGAGTTTGAATCAAACTCATACAGAGGAATTAGTAGGTATGAGAAATTTGGTTTTTTTTTCATTTTCGCTGGTTTGTTCTTCAATGACAATGGATTCTATCATTTTTTGATCCCTTTTTGAATTTGATAGGATATTGTTGAGCAAAATATCCTAATTTGTCACAAATAAAACTGCGATTTGCTTTTCTAACATTAGAAGATTTCTTCTAAAAAAAAGCTTAAGATTTCGACTTGTAATTATAAAAAGCTTCGGAGTACTGTTGGTGTAGCATTCATGTTGTTTTACTGCCTTCTGAGTGTGAGCATGAATGAACGTGAATGGCTAAAACTTTTCCTCTCTCTCTTAACTTATAAACTATTAGACTCCATTTTTAGCTAGAATTGTTTGTGGATGATGAAACATGGATGGCTATAGATACGAAAGAATAGCTACATTGTAAAGGCCCAGTGATTATCACAGTAGAAAATTTGGGTCATGGTACTCAGAAAGCTGCTGGAAAAATCACTATTGTCACAAGTGTAACTACAACTTTTTTTTTTGAGAATGTTGTGCTTCAAGAAATGACATGCTGGAATCTTGTGATTCTCGAAACCTTGACCTTTTACAGAAGGAGTTTCCCTTGCAGTATTGTAAAGGTTTGGAGAATAGATGAATAGAATTGTTTATTTGCATAACGTCATGGTAGCTTTTGACCATGAAAACATTACAATGGAGTTGATAGTTTAGTTCATGTATATTGCAACAAAAGAAGAGTTAATAGTCATATATACTACATCTTATACATATTAGTGTCCTTGGCTTGTACTTATTCAAAAGGCCTAAATTTGTCTTAAAATGAATGATTTTTTAATCTCTAACGGATAGTATCTCTTTTATAAATTTGCTTAATTGTAAAGAGTAACTACAAGTTTTTCTTGAATTCTCTGTAATCCTTAGGGTTGTGTAGGGTTTCTTCAGAGGGAGGCAAATCAAGAATTTTCTTTGTTTCCCAAGTATGAAATGATGTCCCTCCTTCTGGAAATGCCTGGTTAAGAAACCTTGTGAGCATAGTGCTCAAAAGTAGGAATGTCAAGGAAGTGCAGCCAAGACTTTGCATAAAGAAGTTGTAGTGTTTTCCCATCTTCATTTCTCATCTTTTTATACGTTATTATTGCTTCACGGTACTCTGAAAGCTGCTGGAAAAGCCTTTGTTGTCATAAGTGTAGCCACAACTTTGCATGAAGAAGTTTTGGTGTTTCCCATCTTCATTTCTCATTTTCTTATATGATATTATTGCGTCATGGTACTCGAAAAGCTGTTGGAAAAACCACTATTGTCACAAGTGTAGCCACAACTTTGCATGAAGAAGTTGTGGTGTTTTCCCATCTTCAGTTCCCATTTTCTTAGACGTCATTATTGCATTATGGTATCTGAAAGCTGCTAGAAAGACCATTGATGTCTCAAGTGCGGCCACAACTTATCAAAAAGCCAAATAACTACAGTGTTTTTTGGTACCCCAAATCATTGCAACTCCCTTTGCATTTGCAAATCTGCTCCAAAAATCTCGTTTGATGGCTCCAAGTTGTCAGTTAAATGTATAAAGCTTTTGTAAACTTGTTTGTTAGTTGAAATATTTTATCTACATTTTAAAATTTTACTTCTCACGTTATATACACTTGTCTAAGTATCATACTCATGTTCTGTCTCTTTTAATTGTAATTAAACACATGAATTTAATTATTAAACTTTGTCTACGCGCAGTTATATGGAAAAGCGTGTTATCGCTGTTTAGGTGATAATCACTTGCCATGAAACTATACTTTACTAATCTAATCATTTATATATGGTTATTATCAATAATATTCTTTGTTGATATAGGTCTTCACAATAAAAAAAGAGAATAAGTAAACATGTGCGATCAAATTTGTTACACCAGGGTCTATGGCTAATTTTCTAAGAAAGCAACAAAAGAACACTTGTGCTTATGAACTAAAATATTCATTTGATCTGTCACATAGAAAGAAAGAGCATTCGGAGGATAGTGAAAAGCAACCAATTTATTAAAGAAAAGGTATATGTTTTCTCATTTGCTTTAGTGATATATATATATATATATGATTATTCTACTGTTAATTTGGTTTGCGAATAGTTGCCCTAGTAATAGTTATTTTTGGTCCTCTTCCTAACGTGAACGAATTTTTTTTATGTTGATATAGATTAAAAAACTTGTAATTTATTTTTTCTTTCCATTGCTTTTTATTGTGAAAATTTTAATAGAAAGGGAAAAGTCAGTTTAATAAGAATATCAAACCATAACCTTTATGTCCTTCAAATAGTGTTGTTAACTTTTTAAGGTGCAAAAAGTAAAAGAAACTTGTTGAGGAACAACCACAAATGGAACAACTACACGGAGGGGATGAAATACGCGAAAATGTAATAGAAGGCGAAGCAAGGGAAGTGATTATTCAAAAAGAGTATTGATATGAGCTTAATTGATTGTATATTTATTCCATAACACTTAGCGATTAATGCTATGAAATGTTTAAGACTCATTTTGGTTTATATTTGGTTTTAGGTACAATTTAAAAGCATAAGAGTTAAAGTGAGTTAAAAACACATTCATTGAATTGTCTTATTGAGATTCATACGTAATTGTCTTCATGGAATAAAAAGGAGAAGGATTAGAGTGAAGAGGAGATAAGAAAATGTTATAAAATGAGTATATAATGCAATGCAAAGTTCATGCCTGTGCATCAAAGTTTACGGCCGTAAAATTCATGATTTGGGCATCAAAATTCACGACCTTACATTAAGGAGTCACGACTGAGACTCAAAATTCACAGCTGTGACCCAAAATGCACGGCCATGACTTTCATAATTTGGGCTGCCCGAAACCTAATTTTTAGTATAAATAGTACATTTTGATGATAAAAAGAGGGATGAATTGTTTCGGGAGCAACATGAGGGATAAAGCACACATATTTTGGAGACCCATGGAGGGCTAACCTTCCCCAACCCAATTCGAAGGTGAAATCAATGAAGAAGAATACATTTGGGCATATCTACATTGCATTTGTTGTTCTTTCTCTCTTTCGGAGTTGTTTATGTTATCTTATGCTTATTGAGTTGGGTATAGTGTAAGAATGACCTGAATGTGTTCATTGGATTGTTTTATTAAACCCATTGCAAGAATCTTCAATACAACACAAAATCGTTGTATTTTGGATTTGTTACTAGCTGCTAATGATGTCAAATCATTAGGAATAACATATCCTTAGTTAAATGACCCGAGCTTATGTGGTTGTTACCTTGATTATTTTATTTTCCTAACTTATAATGCGACTGTCTGACTAAATCTAGAGAGGTTGTTCTAGGTTGTTCAGTAGTTAGGTTTAATTAAAGAAGTGGTTTTAATTAAATACGAGCTAAGGGAAAATTGGGGTTAATAGAGCTTATTGTTAACCTAAGATTAATTATGTCTAGTCTGAGGTTGAACCGATGACGGGACCCCTACTACATTCATCACTTTTCTCATTTTTGATTGTTTTCTTTAATTTGCTTCATTAATTTAATTTTACTTTATTTTGTTATTCAAAGCCAAAAACCCCTAACCTAAACACCAATTATATTTATTGCAAAAGCTTTACACACACTTTCTGTGGGATTGACCTAGACTCATTACTAGCTATAGTTTTAAGTTTAGTTATTTTATGTAGTGTTATGACCTATCAAAATTTGGCACTGTTGCTGAGGAGTATGATGCTTTAATTTTTGTTCTTGATTTTAATTGGTGTTTTGTGTATATTTGTTTCTAATTAGTTTTTACATTTATTTCTTTATCTTTTCACATTTGTTTGTGTCTGTATACAAAAAGGACACATAGAAGGGAGTATGTTACTGCTATATATTATTAATGCTATTGATGGAAAATTTTCCTATAACTCATATTCTCAATCCTATAACCAAGTTTGTGTGATCATACAAACTTTATTTATGAATGGGATGGCTAGCAAAACTACTTCTTAGATGAGCTACAGGATGCACAACAATTACCGCATAGACTAGAAGCCTCTGATTCTAACTCAAGTACATCTCTAGAAGATTTAGTTATGTCTCTTGCTACTAATACTCTTCAATTTTAGCGGGATACAAGTTCTATAATCTAAAACTTAGTAAGCCAGATGGGTCAACTGACGGTAGCTACCAACCTTCTAGCATCATAAAGCAGAGAGATGCAACCATCTCAACCTCGAGGTGTACCTAAGGAATGTTAGTGTAGAAACCATACAGAGTGGAGATGAGCTTGAGAATCTTGAGAGGACTACTTAAGGAATTGCTTGTGAAGAAGAAGTGGATAAGGAGCTCAAAGGAGACAAGGATATATCATTTAGCTCAAAGGTGAGTATCGAGTCCATAATTACTGTTAAGACTAGCCCTTCACCTTTAACTGGTAGATCAGAGAAATTGGACAAGGAATAAGGGTGAAGAGATATTCAAAATATTCTAAGAGTGTGGGGACTTAGTAGAGATTAGAGTTTGAAGATAGAGAAGACGCTAAATATGAGACGTCATTACCTTATGTCTTATCCTAAAGGACCTCAAGTGGAGAAAGTGCAAACTGTGACACTTGAAGATCATAATTTTGTCACGTGATTAGGAAAACAAGGAGTCGAGCTAGCGATAATGAACAAAGACGCTTCTTGGGAGGCTACCTAAGGGAACTTTATTTCTTCCTCTTTACATTTTCTCATTTCTTTCTTATATGTATATGTTTTTTTAGGTTTGTTTGTTTCTTACATGTTTTTAAGTTTTCAAACAAAAAGAGAGGGAATCAAACAATCAAAAAAAATATTTTGTCTTTTTCTATTGCTTCTAGGACTATATAGTCATAATTAAAGAGTGAATTGACTATAAAAATCCATATAAAATTGAGCATGCACTTTTACTCTTGTTATTAGTCAATATACATTATCTTTAGAAGAGTAGTGACTAGTGGTAGACACAAGCCAATGAGATTTGGAGCCTTTATAAATTGACGCATCCATTTCAGTCTCATTGTCTTTTGTTTATGTGTTACCTTCATGACATGTACATCCTGACTTTGCTTTGATTTTCTATTTACGACCATATTTTTATCACATTCATTAATATGAAAATAATATAGGCATTTTTTTGTTTCACAAGTTATATTAGCCAAATAGCCTACCTTTTGATATGAATTTTCCTTTTGTTAAGCCCTCTTGAGCTTTGTTAGCCTTTCTTTTTGTGCTAACCATATTATATGCTTTAAACCTAACCAAATGTCCTACCCAAGCCTTACAGCTAGTGGAGTATTTGTTAGTTACTGATGATTGTGGATGCACAAAAGGGGTGTGCATATTTGTGGGATGGTTATAATGATTGGAATGTTATTTTATCTCTTATCAATGAATTCCAAATGTTGATGTAGCTTCTTCCATTTTTTATTGAAAAAAAGAGAAGAAGGAAAAAGAAAGAAAAATAAAAAAGCAAAAGCAAAAGAAAAGATTTTTTTTTAAAATAAAAGTATTAAGGAGGAAATGCATATGTTTTACAAAGTTATTCATTATTAGGTTTTTCTTTTAAAATTGTATGGAATGGGTGATTTAAGTATGATGTATACAGGGTAGATGTTGTTTTAGAGGATCACTCCTTATAGTTTTAATGTATTGTTATCATTGATTTTTATGAGTAATTCCTTCGAATTGGTTATGATTCATGTGGTTTATGGTGTGAGGGCTTAAATCTAAGATGTGGAACATAGCTTTTGCATTTATCATAGCTAATGTACATAGTTGTGAGTGAATGTTGGTTTTTGCACTTACTGTTATATTGATTGTTCTTCTTGTTTCACTAGCTTTGATGGCTTTTACTGTAGCATGCCACTCTTTCAAGACACGTATCTGACATCTTCAGTGATATCCAAGAACTTGCCCCGTGAGGGTGGCATATGAGCACAATCAGTCAGTAAAATCTCATTACAAATTTTTTTCTTTTAAAACAATGCACCTATATGCGGAAATCAATAATCAAATAGTGCCCATTCTTTTCTTTCGTAACATCAAAATCACATTTATTATTATTATACTCAAGATCAATCTTATTTACAAACCTTTCTACTTTGGAAAGTTATTACATATAGAAATATTCAAATACATATTGTACAATAATTGCGGAAGACTTAATTCGATACAAAAATAAGAAAATACAAATGTAGACGAACACTGATTCCAATCTCTATCTCTTACTTGAATGCAGTGGGTATATTCTTGTTTTCCTAACGGGGTAACTCTTCTAAGTCTGAAAAAAATATTGTAAGTTTTGGGTGAGTTTTTGCAAACTCAGTAAGTGACCATCCTCGATAGCTCACTCAATCACATAACACATACAGTTCAACAATTCATCATATTGAGTCACATACATTGCATGTTCACTTAAGTATAAATCACATTCAGAGAGCATTCAAACTATTAAAAGATACATATCGATTTTATATGCAATGCACATGAGACTCACTTTCAATTATTATTATTGTGACCGAGTGCCTTTTTCACTGGCCCATATTCGTTAGTGGATACTGGGCTTATATCAGATAATGTCCTATATCTCTTAGTGGATACCGGGTACATTCACAACTGAGCCCAAGGCTCTTTTTAACTTTCTGAGCTTTAAGCTCTTTTTCTCTGACAACTTCGGTTACAACTGCCTTTATCTTTCATGCATTCATGTAATG
>JANKOD010068660.1:0-11037 GCA_026284645.1 Erythroxylum acuminatum | reverse complement strand
CCAATGAGTTGGTGGACAATATGGACCAGGTATTCCACATTGATAAATGCATCCATATATAGTATATGCGTAACTAGACATTGTCGCTTAGTTGATTCTTTAGGCCTTTGACTTAACAAAGCTAGAAACTCTTACAGTACAAAACCAAGGTAATTCTGAGGAAAAACTATAGAAACTGAACTATTTAGAGACGATGATATTGATAGATTTTTATCATAATTGTGGACTAGCATAATAAAATATTGTGTACAAACCACGATTAATTAGATGTTAATGGTAATTCTCTCTTTAACGTGTCATTGGGCCTGTGTCCATGGGCCTGCTATGATGGGTAGGCTTAGTCCATGTATTATAAAGCACAAGAAACCCAACTGCTAGCCAAGCTTTAAATACAGCCGCCTCATTGAAAACTGTATGAGTTCTTTTGCTGATTAAGGTTTGGAATAGCAGTAGTAAATCCTCTGCGTCTCGATCATATCGTTTCACAGAATATTACAATGGATTCAATGTTTTCCCAATTTCTAGGTATTTATCCATCCGATTATTGAATATGGTATGTTACAATTCTAGGGTTGATTACTTGTGTTGATTAATTATGCAATTAATGGGTAATTTCGCGTTCAATTTTCTTTCAGATATTACATGCGACATGACGGCTTGAAAGTGGTAAAAGGTTTGTACATCCGTGAAATTTAAACTGATCTTAGTGATGGTGTTTGTTTGTTCTTGCAGTTGGATTCTTATATCCGGACCCCCAAAGTGTATGAATCATACGTATACTACGAGAAGACGCTGAAGTCAATAGATGATATTGTGGCATTGTTATAGCTAAATCAGGATTCTTGGTTGCCAACTTTCTAGCTTTAATTTGGGTCAGAATCTTGTCTTCTTATTTTATAAGTTTTCTCCCCCAATTTCATTCTGGGTGTGTAATGTTACCATCAGGGAAATGTCGAATGATGTTTTCAGCTGGAATGTTTCGAAGGATCGTTGCTAGACTTCGCGCGACTTAGCCGACAAATAAATACGTCACTTTTTCCCATACGGATTTTTCCGGTTTACAGTGTCCAAGGTAACCAAAGTTGGAAAAATGAACAAAGAAATAGCTAGCAAAGGTGTTCGAACTAGCTTAAAAACTCACTACGGTATCTTTTTACTTTGGTACAGTTACAGTAGGGTTCAATCAAAAGTACTATGAATATGCAGTGATCCTATGTTCCGTTGCGAGGAGTGAACTATTGTCATACATATTATGCTCAAAGGATATCAATTTTAACCTTCAAAAGATATCTGCTGGCATAAAAAAAAGTTATGCATAAATGATAAGTCTATTGAAAGGATTGTCAAAGCTGTCCAAATTAATTCCAATTCATTAAATTCTTGTAGTAGTTAAGAGAACTAAAAATTAGCTTATTTAATTTCAATTAATAAAATAAAATGAGAGTTTATGATTAATTACCTAATAAACTAAATTTACCAAAGAATCAAAATAAATCAACTAAGTATTAGAATGAATAATTCAACACTGATTCAAAGAAAAGTTCTCATCTAATCGTAACTTTGATAATTAGTTTAAGAAGAATAATTTTTACAATTTAATTAGTAAGTTCTAAATTTATTAGGATAACCATAATAAGTCTCAGTTTTTTCTAAATTGGTTGATTCAAACTAAAGCTTACCATAAATTAATTAAGTATGATATCATTCCATATCAATTAAATGATAACAATAAGCTTATGGAAAAGATTATACCCTAAATTAAATAATTGAGTTTTATTGCTTTTCATAAATTAAATATGCAATTTCATTTAACATATTTATTACTTATACCAATCATTCATAACAATTACGGATCATTATAGAATAATCAACATCAAATTAATCTGTTAGATCAATCAATATTGATTAGTCAAGAAATAAAAGAATATAAAACAAGAAATACTTTAATTGAAATAAAATATCTAAGTTAAGAACAATATCTTACTAGATTACAATTAGAATTTTTATTCCCCTTGAAATCAGAAAATTTAGATTTAGTCACTCATGACTTTAGTTCAAATTAAAAAAAAAGATGAAAGATGAAGAGAAAACACAAATAAAACAAAAAATAATTATGGAGAAGGTGTGCGATATGCTTTTCCTCTTCTTTTCCTACCCAAAATCTAACTTCTTCCAATATTTGGGAGATTATCTTCTAAACAAATCCAAATCCCTACGTAATAAAGTTGAGAATAAGTCTCCTAATTAAACTAAAACTCTTTACGTGAATCATGATCTCACCTTATCCACTATAGCAATCTGTCATCTTTTTTCAAAATTCGTGGTTTTAACAAGTAATACTTCAATTTGATCTAATCTCTACTTGTCATCTTTTAAAACAAAATAAATATTAATTTCACCAATTAAACACCAAAATCAATTTTTTTTAAAAAAAGATGAATCCAGTTAACATAATCGAATCACATCTTATCAAATTCTCCCATACCAGACTCATGCTTGACCTCAAGTATACATCAATTTAATACATTAACCATTCTTATAACAACTTCTCACCTTCTTTCATGTTATCCAAAAAATGTCAAAATTTAATACACATTAAAGGTTTAAGATAAAGTAACATCGACAAAACATGCATTCTTAGGATACATTTTTGGAATGAAAACATAGCATCTCATCAATTCTGTTAAAATTAAATGAAACAAGACTTAACAGTCTCTCATGGATTTCATTCCATACACTCAAAGTTTTTAGGGTTTATTAGACTCTCAATTTAAAGCATATCAAGTTAGTTCCATAAACTTGCTCATGAGTCATATATCACCACTAAAAAAATGAATTTAATGTATAGACCAAAGAGACTTAATAAGGGTTGTAATGTGGCTTATGTAAAGGTGTCGTAGAAAGAGTTTTTTAGGTTAAACAAATTGAAGGAAACCATACAAACTCGTCCGCAGAAGTTTTAACTCAAATCACTCATAAAATTCACTTAATTCAAATAGTATCATTTCAATAACCATATCATTTTTTTCTTTTTCTTTTTTTTGAACAAGAACATCAAAGAGGAGTTTTATTCTTTTATTTTACTATACTTCTCCCCTATTTTATAAAAACTGAAAAAATCAAAATAATGTAACTTGAATCAACCAATTTACTTTTCATAGAAATATTCAAAATAAGCTTCATACAATTCCTTTAATTTAGGAACTTAAAATTGTTAAGGACATCAACAAAAAGAAGGTAAGAGTGGCTCGTAACAAGGTTAGCATGCAAGAAAGGATAGGCCAAATCTCAAAATAGTTCTCTAGTGGTAAAAATTGAGGTAGGCTTACAGGTAAAACAGGTTATCCTAAGTGCCCCTATCATCTCCATGCATAAATTCACCAAAAATATAGTCTTGAAATGTATTCAAAGCAAGTTATAGAATAAATAAGCCATGTTAAAAACATACAACATATAGAAAAGTATATGAGCACAAATTTGATGAATTGCTCTTAGGTTCAAAACCTCACATAGGAGTTAAAATGCATTAACTCTTGCACATTTTCATCAAAAAAAAATAATGAGTTGCTTTAGGATATTTAATGTAAAACATTAATCATGCTCAGCTCTCTCATGTATTACAACTCAAACAAAAAATTTACCCTAACTTAAGGACTATTTCTAAACAACAATTGGAAAATTTTAGGTTACTGCGGGGAATAATCAACCTATGAATCATAGTATTCATAAGCCTAAGCATAAAACACAAAGTTCATCATGGTATATACTCTTACTCCCCCCAAACTTAAATCATATATTATCCCAATGTATGCAGCAAATTCTCACATGAAAAAAATAATCCACATAAAATAAAACAAAGAGTAGAAAACTCCCTTGAGTTTTGAGCATTTGAAACAAAATATACTAAGGGGCCGTTTGGTTTCACTTCTGTACTTCTGTTGTTGTTTTTGGTTTCTGTTTCCTATTTTTAATTTTTATTTTTTCCCTAAAAAAATGAAAACCTATTTAGTTGAGATTTGTAATATAAAAACTGAAAACAAAAACCCGTTTGGTTGATATTTCTAATAAAAAACTGAAAACACAAACATGTTTGATTTTATTATCATGTTTATATATTTTTTATAATTATACTATTATGTGAAATAATTATAATATAATACATTATATTTTTAAATTAATTAATTATCATTATAGCTAAAATTAAATATATGCAAATCAAATATTATTAAAAAATTACACATTAATTGTATACACATGAAAACTAAACATAATATACACCTTAATATTTTACAAAAAGGTCTAAGTAAATCTTTACCATTATCTTGAATACCATTTTGGACCCCAACATTACTAAAACAATACTTATTAAACGCTAAATAGGGTGCGAAAGTGAAACCTATCGGTAAGAGTTTATTTAAACCTCTTATAATACGTTGAGTTACAACTAACACCTTTGGATAAATTCTGAAGCAACTGGTTTTAAAAACATGTCAGATAGGTCGACATTATCTAATGATAACATCACAACATAATGCAACTGGTTTTCAGTTCGTGAAGACAAGACTTGTGAAGACAAAGAATGTCTTCAGGATAAAGCCTCCATTAAATGCCTCCACATGCCACATTAAGGGGGCGCTTGGTTCACATGGGGTAATAGGAACAACTGGTTTTCAGTTCGTGAAGACAAGACTTGTGAAGACAAAGAATGTCTTCAAGATAAAGCCTCCATTAAATGCCTCCACATGGCACATTAAGGGGGCACTTGGTTCACATGGGGTAATGGGAATGAGAATGAGAATGAATATAGTGAGGAATGGGAATGAATATAATCATTATAATAATGATGGTTGGTTAAGATGGAGGAATGATTACCATTACCTTTGATAGTGGTTGGTTTGTTAAAAATCTTAAAAAATAAAAATTTGATAAAAAATGTTTTATATCAAATTTTAAATATATTTTATACACCCTATTTATAATTACAAAATGTTTAAAATCAAATATATTGTGGTATTTCATTTTCAATAGTTCTTGAAGAAAAAAATGCTCCAGTATTTTCTTGCATCAACATATCATTAGTTACATAATATTCTCAAAATATAGTTTAATAATCGAAAATATTGTACAATTCATCAACATAACGATAATATCCACCATTCCATTGCTATAGTAAAATCAAGTAACATAGTTTAATATAATGTACATTCGTCTGATAAGGCAAATGATGTAAAATATCTGTTGTATACATAATACCTTAACCAAAAGCCTTTAATTGATGCAAAATAACCAGGTTAATACTATAAAATAGTGTTCACATCACAACTACAAAAGACCCGACTAATACAAAATAACCTGATTACGTAACATCAATTACATCATAAGTTCATAATACTTACAAAAATATTAATATGTTTCCTCGAATGATTTATAGACTAGAAGATGGATAGAGGAATCCAAGTACAAAAAACTTTTTTAAATGACTTGGCAAAGCGAATAAAACTTGAACTTTGCCAAGATCATTACAAAATAACAGAGTAGCCTTACCAACATCCATTTGAGATATGTCAATATTAAGAAGCTCAATCATGAGCTCTTGCATCTTCTCATCGGTTAAAGAATCAAATAGACGTCAAATGCTCACGTTTTAAAAGGAAGAAGCCCTTAGGAGTTAAAAGGTAGTTCCAATAGCTCCTAGTTTGTCACGGACTTTTCTAAAGATCATAGATGAATTAGGAGGTAAATTTGAATATATAATTGGGAATGGGAATATTGCTTCCCTATTTCATGATAATTGGTAAAAATTAGAGTCAATTTGCAACAGTCCAATCCTACCCCTCCTTACTGGCACGATTCTCAAAAGTCAATGTATGGATTAATTAGAGTCAATGGTAGGAAGTACCCACTTCATGCAGGCTCATCTACCATACCACAATCCTATCTCTTGAAGACAGGATAAATACATATGGATAGGACATTATACAGGGTGTACACTAATTTTTATTCTAAGGAAGCTCTTTAAGGATAAAGGACTTAAATTACCTGAGCAAAAGCTGAAGCAGGAATTTTTCCCCCAAGGTTTGTTTCCAATTGTGGCTCCTAATGAGGAATAGGTTGTCTAAACTAGATAGGTCGGACTTCTTAAACATCAACGATACATGTGTTTGTGCAAAAGAGTCCCTGAGATAATTGAACACTTGTTCTTCAACTGCAGAATCTCCTAGGAGAATTGGAAATTAAGTAGGATAAAAACCCTAATTGGTAATCCTAATCTAAATTTCAAAGACATCATAAGCAAAATATAAAGGGACAAGTGACTTACCAATGGAGATTGAGTCGTTGCCAAGATCGACTTCAGGTCCACCATAAGTTGCCTGTGGAAGAAATGCAACAAAAGGTGCTTTTATAACACGGAGAAGAACCTAATCCAAATGAAGACAGAAATGTTGGGGTGGATAAGATTTCAACTTACCTTGAACAAGGATGTCATCTCTTACAATCAATGTACAAAATGGAAGTGCCGAATTTAGACGGAGTTTGCATGCAAGCTACCACTCAAAGGAGCCTTAGAAATGTAGTTAATATTACTTATTTAATTTTTCAGAAAAAGCTAATTTTTATTTAGGTTATAAAAAAGCAAATCTTTTATCTTTTTATTTTTAATTATAAAAGAGTTTCTTAACCCATCACCTAACTTTATTATTTTGAAATATCTTTCTATTTAATGCATATTATTTCATTGAAAAAGGATCATTCTTTTATTTTTCTTATTATCCAACTCTAATATTAAAATTAGAGATGATAATGGATTGGATCAGGTCCAAGTTCCAATAGGTAGTCTAAGATAGATTTAAAGCTCAACCGAGTTCAAGCAATTCGACTTGAACTCAACCAAATCTAATGTCAAAATATTTTCATTTTTCAAAACACTGTTGTTTTGATTTTCTTTATGCTGTTGTTGTTTTCGATGAATTTCTTAAAATTATATGCTAAAACGATGTTTTTTTATAAGTGGAATTAAAATATCATTTTACGAAGGAATTTTAAGCCAACCCCCAAATTCAAACACTACTCAACTCGAAGTTATTGAACTAGTGCTAAGCCTAATTAATTTTTTTTTGATAAATCAGTAAATTTTATATAAATAAAAAATGTTACGTACACGAAGAAAATCTCTTATCAACCAAAAAACATAAGGTAGTGCAAAATATTAATAAATCTAAAACAAGATAAACAACACTACCACCAACACCCCTCTCCTATTTCCTACCATGACACCTTTAAAAAGTTGCCCTTCTCCCCAGTAGCCTAAAACCAGTCACAAGCATTCCAATAACACAACATTTCGACACTCTGATACACAACCCAAGTAACAAACCGCAAACCAGATTTGGTAAAGAAGATTGAATGAAATTCATTTCTCCAAAGTTCATATATAACAAGGTTAATTCTCTAAATATGATTGTTTGAAGTCTATGCAAATTTAGTCAAGGATGGTTATTACTCGCAAGTCCATCAAGTTGGCAATATCAAGTCTCATTAAGGATATATAAATTAATATAATTGCAATTCATTGTATTCGACATATTAGGCAATCTTAATGAAACAGTAAAAAATCCGAAATCAAAATAATATACAACCTACATTGAAAACAATCCCTCTTTACCCTACTTTATATTGCAACAAATCTTTTTCTGCAGCATTGCTTCTATGATCTTAGGAGCACTGGCTGCCATGCCTCACACAAAAGTAAAAGACCTCCAGCTGTAGTTTAAGTGGACATGTAGGTTATATTTGTACCGGCATTTCATATGGAACGGTAGAAAGAATTCAATCACTACTAACGAGTATCTTCCAGCAGGATGAGACGTGACTGATCTCTAATCTTATGAAGCAAACACAGGTGCAACAGGAAGTGTGGACCACGGTCTCTGGAGTAACTTGCTGGTTTTTTTGAAAATGGCGGAACAGTAGCCTGTTTGAGCCGGGCTTTATTTGACCGGACGAGGAACAAAAATTTATCACGGATTACGTGGGGTGGATCGCCCGAGCTAGGGCGATGGAAAATTGTGTGTTTCCCACGCAGGGCCTACCAGTAGGATCCTACGTGGGATGGGCTAAGCCTGCGCCAGGATGGGTGAAAGCCAATTATGATGGAGCAGTGAACCAGGGCTCCACAACGATTTCCTCTGGGGGACTTATTCGTGATTGGAATGGGGATTGGCAAGGGGGTTTCCAGCAATGCCTCGAGAGGGGTTCGCCTTTAGCTACCAAGCTCTGGGGGGTGCTCTCTGGCCTCACGCTGGTATAAAACCTGGGCTTTCGACGAGTGGTGGTCGAAACAGACTCACTCGAGGTTATTAATATTCTCTCTGATCCACCCCTAATACTGACAGAGGTCTCTTTTTTGGTGACAGGAATCCAGCAGCTGTTGCACCGGGATGGACGATTCAACTTCACCATGTTTTCAGGGAAGGGAACCAGTGCGCAAACAGTCTCGCTCGTCTCGCTGGCATTTTAAGTCTAGGCCTTCATATTCTACAGAAGCCCCATTTTGGCGTCCAGGAACTCCTTCGTCGAGATGCGCAAAGCGCAGTGTACCCTCGAGCATTGATTTAGTGTTGTAATCTCCTCTTTGTAAACAAAAGAAAAATAACGATAAATGCATTCGCCACAGTTTTAGCGTTACGGGAAACCCACGCTCTATCCTAAACGAATTCTATATATTTTGGCTATTAGCTTCTCCATTACTACGTTCTCATACGCAGAAATACCTCCGTTGGCTGGATTTTGTGTACAATTAGTATCAAAAAGTGGCATAGATAAGGATAACTATTAACTTTGCAATCTAGTAAACGAAGTTATTGGCAATTCACTGAAGATACGCCTAATGCAATGGATTCACTAGAAATGTCTACTATTTGTTAGTAACCAATCACTTTCAGTTAAACTTTGGAGTATCTGCATCGGATTAGAGATGACCTGGAATTAGCACATAACATGCTAAAGATGTGAATAATTAAGATAGCAGACAATTACAAAGAAATCAACCAAATGGTTAACAGTAGGATGACACTGATGCAGACGCAGATTGATCCCGACCTCTAATCTTCGTTTGAATGCTGCAGACATACTTCCGTTATCCTAACGGAGTATTCTTCTGAGTCTTGAAAAATATTTGCAAATTTTGAATGAGTTTTGCGAACTCAATGAGGAACCATCATCGATGGTTCGCCCAATTCATGCAGCACTTAAGCAAATCATAGAGTATATTCACAGAGTATATTTACAATAACACATTTAGAAGTGCCACATGATTGTAACCAAGCAAATTACAAATGTACAAGGCATTCTTGCCTTTTTCCCATTTCAAATAGTCAATCAAATATGGATGCAATGCATATGTGACACTTTCTCATTTTATTACGGTGTTGTGACCGAGCGCCTGAACTGTCCCTTTTTAGACGCGTCGTAGGGGGTAGTAGAGCCCTCTGGGTATGCACTACTTTCCTTCAAGCTCGAGGCTCTTTTTCCGTGGTTGAGCTTGTAGCTCGGATCGGTGGCTACTCCGGTCACAACTATTATTATCTGTTCATGCATTTGTATATGAAATGCATATGCCCAATTTAGCAATCAATGTATCA
Organism: Erythroxylum acuminatum; assembly: GCA_026284645.1. NCBI lineage: Eukaryota > Viridiplantae > Streptophyta > Magnoliopsida > Malpighiales > Erythroxylaceae > Erythroxylum > Erythroxylum acuminatum. Next base: position 1,396 of record JANKOD010068660.1, on the reverse strand, counting down.
CAATCAACAAATGTGTCACAGTCAGTCACATCAGAGGCAAAGCAATTGATCACAGTAGTATCAAACAGTTCACAATTATCACATCAAGAATACTTCTATGTCAGATCTCCCAATTCATCGGACCATCTGTCCGGAATCCAATCAGACATTAAAATGTGACATTAAAATTGATCTGACATAGAAGTGTTCTTGATGTGATAATTGTGAACTGTTTGCTACTACTGTGATCAACTGCTTTGCCTCTGATGTGACTGACTGTGACACATTTGTTGATTGTGATACATTGATTGCTAAATTGGGCATATACATTTCATATACAAATGCATAAACAGATAATAATAGTTGTGACCGGAGTAGCCACCGATCCGAGCTACAAGCTCAACCACGAAAAAAGAGCCTCGATGTCGGACCCCGAACCGGAGCCCGACTGTCCCGGAAGGAGAGCCTGACTGAAGCCCATTCCCGAGACGCTGGCATTGCTGAAACTGTAAACTTGGCACATGCTGATGACTCACTTTGGTGGTGAGCATATACTGATCTAGACTTAGGCCCTGACTGTTCTTGATAAATCCCAAAACAACAGAACTTTCTAAAACATAAGTTGCCCTACTTTAACTGACACCTCGAGATATGAAGAAGGCACCTCGAGCTACTCAGGCTGATACCTCGAGGTATCGTGCAGATATCTCGAGGTATGCCACAGACAACTCGAGGTATGCTTCAGATGCCTCGAGATACACATGCTGATACCTCGAGGTATCTGATCGATAACTCGAGGTATGCTACATTCAGATGGATACCTCGAGGTATACTTGATGCAACTCGAGGTATACTAGGGCGGAGAGTTTCCGAAAAGCTGATACCTCGAGTTATCAGACATATAACTCGAGGTATGCTTGGTAAATTCCTCATTTCCAAGCCTCTAAACTCTCCCAACCTATCCCAAACACCACAACACTTCTAATCTTCTTAAAACCTATCCAACTCATGCCAAAACATGTCATCCTCATACATACACCTACTTCACTCATCAAGTTCCTAACTCTTACTTTAATTTCTCAACTACTCAACATGTACTCATCTCTCATCAACTACCACAATTTCCAATCTAATCAAGCATTCATCAAACCCTTAAAGGTCATTTGAAACATCTACACTTGGACTAAACATTTCATTCTACCCATATAGACTTCAAAGTCATTCCACCCAACTTTGAAAGCTATACTTGACATGCTAATGACTAGTTTTGAAATATCATGTAATGAAACATAGATCATGCTTTTCATTAAAATCAAACAAATGTTTTACAATGCTTTAGAGGGCATTTCAAGCCCATTTACAAACTGATCAAAATACAACTGTTTTTGCTAAAAATGCAACTAAAGCATTGTTACAA
>JANKOD010068566.1:0-11048 GCA_026284645.1 Erythroxylum acuminatum | reverse complement strand
TCATCAACTTACTACACATATTCAACTTCATTTTTTCTTTCATTTCACTTCTAACTTTCACCTTAATTCTTCCCATTTCAAAATCTCTTATCTACAAAAAAACACCACCATAGAAAATCATAAATCTATCCACATCTTTCATTCCCTACTTTACTCTTGTCTATAAATTCTTAGTTCAAGAACTTTCATTCATTTGTTCTTTACTCATGACTAATCACCAAAATTTCTCATTCAATAGTTCTAATCTTCTACGAAAAGTTCAGGGTCCAATAATTCTCCCCCCTAAAAAAAATTTCGTCCTCGAAATTCTTACCTAAGTGATCAAACAAATGGAGGTAATGCGGTATTATGTTTTCCTCATTCTCCTAAGTAACTCTTTCACTCGAATAATTTCTTCCGAACTACTATATTCAGCAAAAACACTTAATTTATTTGCTTATTCAAATATCCTATGATCTTAATTGGTTTCCCAATACATCTCGGGTTTCTTTCCATTTCCTATTTGACTTACTTTTCTCGAATGATTTTCTCCATAGTAATTATCTTTTTGGCATAATCACATATATCGTACTTCCATCGTGTTACTCTGATTCATCTCATGATTTTAACTATAAGAATCATAGATTATCTCCTATACCATATCCAATTATGGATCTCGTATGTACTCAATTACATTATTCACCAATACAACCACATGATCAGATATGTATTCATAATAATCTTAAGAACTTCTACATATATCACTATCATTCGTTTCGCTTTCCATACATACGTTCCTAATCAATTTAGAAACATAAATATATAGCCATCTTAAAATTCTGATATTGAATTCACTAACATAATCTTCTACCGGATCATAACTCTTATCACACCAATTAAACAATCATTTTCAATTCCTAGTTCAACCCTTCAATTCCTCTTTACTTGTACACCTTAAATCTTGTCATTTCCACCTATGTCTCTATTTCTTTCTCCGTCAATTAATGAAAACCTTTTTACATCCAAATCAATTTAAATACATATCCACAACAGGATTCTGTCGCCTTATTCACTGACATAACCACAAATACTAAATCTGTGTCTAAAGTATAGGACTACGCCATATTTCATATTGTTAAATATCCACAACTTTCCTTACCATACACTCTATCAAGACACCATTCTTCTCACTGAGTCTATTGGCCCGAACTCTTAACAATCGCTCTTGCAATTGACACATATTTTGAAAGTTACCCATGTAAGATCATAATATTGGCGCTCTGATACCATAAATGTCGGGTCCCGTTTTCGAAGCCCAACCTCTTGCGAAAACATGAAATGCTAATGCATTTCCATGAAATCTATTTAACCTTCATCTATTCATCTTCTGAAGGATCAAAAATGGAACAGAAGATAGGCCAGGCGAAAAAGCAGAAGAAGCAAAACATAGAAAATATGACGTCATCATAGATCCTGTGACGTCATCACAAAAGAAGCAAAAAGCAGAAGAAGCAAAACATAGAAGATACGACTTCACTCTTGAACATCTTCCCTCACGAGGGCCATAATTTTCAGCTCAGATGTCCAAAAATTTCATATTATATACTGTTGGAAAGATAAAAGAAAGACCTATAACTTTCTAGATAACAACTTTATCTAAATCTATCTAGATCAATCCATAATGCTCCCTGAAGTCAGAACACAAATTTTACATTGCACCCAATTCTCAACTTCATGACAAATTTTTGAAATTCTTATAGACAAAATTTAGGTTCCGGAATCAAGCAAGATCCAACAATATACCTACAATTAGAGTTGTTGAAATTATATTAGGTAATATCAAATGCTAAACTTGTTAACCCAACAGTAAAGGATTATTACACAACATGTAAGCATAAAGCGATCAAATATGATTGATGTTACCAATCAATTAGATTAATAAAGTTTATACACAACAATTAAGGTAATTTCTTTTCTTTTTCTTTATTGTTGAAATTATATTGACTAAACATATATAAATTAACCAACTTAATTATTTCGTAAGTTAAGTCACAAAATTAAATAATTTGGATTTTAATAAATAATTTGAATAATTTGTGTTACATCTTAAGTCCAATTCTACCTATCGAGGATGTGACAAACTTTTATCCAATAATGAAAATCAAATCGTTAAACTCCAATATCGAGCTATTGTTAACAATATATCTATAAAAAATTATTCTTTTTGTTTGATGTTTTGATGTAATTATTATTTATTATATGATAAAATTATAAAATTATAAATATTTTGTATTATTTTAAATTTTATATTTGAATGATGATTAAATGATCTTTTTCATATTAATTGTGATTATTATTTATATATGAAAAATAATATTAATAAAATAAATAAATCGTTGTTATTTTAAAATTCTATTATTATGTTTTTGAGACATAGTTGATATAAAATTATAAATATTACAGTACAATATATTTAAGGACTAATTGATAATTTTAAAAAAATTTAAAGGCTATTTTATAAATTTTAAAAATTACTTAATTAGTACAATACTATACCGAAATCAAATTTAATAATTAATATTAGTAAAATACTATACCAGGACCAAATCTAAAATAGGTACCGATACGGTATTCGGCTTCTAGTTGCCTCCTCCTATTCAGAAAAATAATAGTAAATGCTATAAGATAGAAGTCACATCCTTAGGCTTCAGCGCGTGAATCACGAGCGCGCCTGAAGCTTTTGTCTTGAACTTTAGCAGGAAATGTTAACTCAACCAGGGTTAAAATCCAACCCTAGTCCAACTTATCCACTTACCCAAAAGCTATGCGAAATCAATGGCTGCGTGTCTCGGTCAAACTGACGGCTTAGATCAAGACACGTGGGTGGCCAGATCTCCCCCAACCGCCTGGCCATTCAGATTAAAATTAGGGTTCGCTTTGCCTCTCCGCCCCTCACCACCTTAAGATCCCCAGTTTTCCCTCGTTACTATACACGATATAGCTTCTGATCATGGAGATGGAGCGCGTGACGGAGTTTCCCATCGCGAATCTTGATCGCCGTCCCAGAAAGAGGGCGCGTTTGGGTTGGGACGTGCCTCAGGTCCCAAAGGTATTATCTTTTTGCGTCTGATCCTTTATCTGTTCTTAATTTAACCCCTTTTTGTTTTGACTTCGTAGATCTCATGATTTTGTATAGATGTAGCGGTTTATTTGATCAACCAGCGGTTTGTTGACTATTTTTTCTTAATTTAGTTGTGCATGGCTAGATCTAATCTTTTTATGTTGGGTGTAAGTTTAGGGTTTGATAACTGATGGATTTTGCTTAGATCTTGATGGATCGTGGATGGATTGTTATAGATTTCATATTTCTTAGCTTGTCATATGGTCAATTTAGTTGTTTGATTTGATTTAATTACATCGGGGGTAGGCTGTTGTTTTGGGTTGAAATTTTTTCAAGAACTTCGATTAAGATGATGTGTGAAAAAAGATTTATGATTTTGGTGCCTGGTGTCAGATTTGCTTATTATGTAGTTATCTATTGAGTGGATCTTGCAATGATGGGAATTTCCCGGGGGTAAGATGGTATTAGGTGAAAAGTTCTTGTATAATATCTTGAGTGGTACATGAATGGTGGCTGTGTGTAGGCTCAGGTAGGAATATTTTGTGGACAAGAGGTTGGGAATGTAGCCAGCTATGCAACTTCAGGAGCAACCTCAGACAATACTACCTCTAATTCTCTATTTGTAAAAGGAGTGGATCGAAATGGTTCTCCGCCATGGCGGGAAGATGACAAGGATGGCCATTACATGTTTGCTCTTGGCGAAAATTTAACTTCTCGCTGTAATTTCACTATACCATCCATATCTTCTAATAAGTTCTAGGTTTTTGTACGAGTCTCTCGGCTCCAGATCTATTTTATGACCTCTAAAAGTTATTTTAAAGTTATTTTCTCGCAACTTATTTGTTGTAAGTGGGTATTTTGTCCAAATTGGCAATTAATGTTTGCATTGATATCAAATTATGAAATTTGGCTGCACTAGATATTGGTCCTTGTTTATTATTTAGAGTGACTTTTCCCAAATTTATTAGCAACTATTGTATGATTTGTTGGTCAATGATTTTGACCATACTATGCTAAGAGGTCATCCTATATCGTTGCTCATCTTTTTCAATCTTTTTATGTATTTGCTAACCGATTTTGTCTCTTCTTTTGCTGTCTTTGCATGTTTGCAGATAAGATTCACAGCAAAATGGGTGAAGGTATCAAAATCTGTTGAATTGAAGGCTAATCGCAGTTTGTGAATTCACGTTCTTCAGGCATCATTTGTCACATATCCTTTTTTGCATGTATAGGCACATTTGGCCAAGTTTTAGAATGTTGGGACAGAGAGAGAAAGGAAATGGTTGCCATCAAAATTGTTCGTGGGATTAAGAAATATCGTGATGCTGCTATGATAGAGATTGAAGTTCTGCAACAGCTTGGTAAACATGACAAAGGGGGGAATCGGTAAGTGGCATCTCTTGATATCTTCTCATGTCTTCATGTTTCTGGCATTCTAAGCTGCTTCCAGAACTGTTGGTCAATGGTTAAATGGGTTTATTCCTTGCAGTTGTGTGCAATTACGGAACTGGTTTGACTATCGTAACCATATCTGTATTGTAAGTATATGGTTAATTTGTAATAAATTAATTTCCCCAATTCACAAATAATTTGGGGATTAAGACTTGTGGGTGAATGTAAATGGTTTTAACAGGTATTTGAGAAGCTTGGACCAAGCTTATACGATTTTCTTCGCAAAAACAATTATCGCTCATTTCCCATTGATCTTGTCCGTGAGATTGGCAGACAACTGTTGGAATGTGTAGCATGTGTGTAGTAATTACTTTAGCTAGTTTCTTTCTATGCATCTTATATGTTATTATTTTTTGTTCTTATTCTTTTGTTCACAACTAATTTAAAATAGGTAATCTACATATTCTTAATCTGTAAAAATAATTTTAGCACATGTATATCCAAACTTTGTATTCTTGTGGATTTAAATATTTTAAAGTTTCCTTGTATTTGCCGAGGAATTTAGATATGCTCTTGCTCTATTGTTTTCCTTTGGTTTTGACTTATTTAGACTTGTCAAACCTTGCAGTTATGCATGAGCTGCACTTGATTCATACTGATTTGAAGCCCGAGAATATTCTTTTAGTTTCTCCAGACTACGTGAAGGTTCCTGATTACAAGGTGACAAATTTTGTTTTAGCTCATATATTGTTGATGCTTCATCGTAAAGCTTTGCGAGTAACAGTTATCTTCTTTTTCCTTTGCTCTACTTAGAATTCTTCCCGATCACCTAGGGATAGTTCTTATTTTAAAAGGGTCCCAAAATCAAGTGCTGTCAAGGTAATTGATTTTGGTAGCACCACATATGAACGACAAGATCAGAACTACATTGTATCAACGCGACATTATCGTGCCCCAGAGGTCATTCTTGGTAAATATTTGGTGATGGATGTGGCTTTAAATTGTTACTTTAGGAGGATAGTAATTTACCCCAATCTTGTAGGACTCGGTTGGAGTTACCCTTGTGATGTTTGGAGTGTTGGATGTATCTTAGTTGAGTTATGCACGGTATGCTGTAGCATTATTAACTTGTTGCTTTTGAAAAACTTCAACTGGGTTTTTGCAAACCTTGATGCAACTTTGAAACTGTTGAACAGGGTGAGGCCCTATTTCAGACTCATGAGAATCTTGAGCATCTTGCAATGATGGAGCGGGTGCTTGGTCCTCTACCTCAGCACATGTTGAAGAAAGTGGAGTAAGTTGAACTTTGAGTTGTTCACATTACTATTGTTCGCATTACTATTAAAAACAAGGCAAGGCGTCACTTGCATTTCTGAAATCTTAAATCTCCTCCTGTCAGTCGACATGCTGAAAAGTATCTAAGAAGGGGTAGACTTGATTGGCCAGAAGGTGCCACTTCAAGAGATAGTATAAAAGCAGTTCTCAAGCTGCCTCGACTTCAGGTATCCCTAGTTTGACGTGAGGCTGTGTAACTTAGTGCCATCTTGCTTCAGTACTTCAATTGATGATTACCATTCTTGCAGAATCTGATAATGCAGCATGTGGACCATTCAGCTGGAGACCTGATACATCTCCTTCAAGGGTTGCTCAGATATGATCCTTCAGATAGGCTAACAGCTCGAGAATCTCTCAGGCATCCTTTTTTTACAAGGGACCGCCTTAGGAGATGAAACTGGCCACATTAAGGAGTGACGAGGCTAAGATTTCAGCCCTTAACCATTATGTTGGCATCGTGATGATCGTCAATCCGGGGAGGGCACATGTATTCAGCTAATCATACGAGGATGTCTAGGCCCGTGTAAATAGTTCCTTGTCACCAGCCACGACTTTGATATGCTGCTAATTTCGCTAACCTCGACTTGACCTAATAGAGAATTTACTGCGAGGAAAGGACGTATTAATTTTATTCAACTTGTTAAATGAATAGCAATGTTAATGCCTGACTCCAGAGTTTTGCTCTCGTCGTTGGATTCTAATTGCCAAGTTTGTCGAGGCCAATCTTACAACGATTGTGTCGATCAAGGGAGCATATATGTCTAGTAATCATTTACCTGAGATACTTGAGGAAAATTTTGTGAGCGGCCATTCCATTGAAACTTGTACCGGTAAAAGGTGAAGAGGTTAGGTCTGTATTACCTTAGAAGAGAGCACATATGCAAGAAACTAGTTATAGTGAACCAAGCCATAATCAAACATTGTTACCACCTATAGTTTACCTTTACGGACGAATGTAATCTGACGTGTTGGAGATTAAGAAAACATTTATGGTGCATTAAACTATTGATTACCGAGTTATGAGTGAGGTGAATAATGTGTATATTTATTTTATTTCTTAACTTAATAAATAATTATGATAAATTGACATGAAATGATTATATAATAATAATTTTGTCTTTTTGTTAAGTTTTACTGAGGAGTTATTATTTGTTTTTTAATGAGTGGAAAAAGTATCTATACAATATTTTTTATTATAGGGAAAAAAATTCCTAAATTTATTTGGGTCAATTGCCTAACTTTGTTATGAGTAAAGAGCAACTCTATAAATTTTATTCAGGGTCAAAAGAAACTTTCACAATGTGTATCTGAAGATGTTTAATTTGAGCAATTCATAATCATTGAATTGAAAACCTTCCTCGCTTACATTGATGAACTATAGTTAAGTATATTTTATATGATAATGCTCTCTACCATACTATGTATATCATTTAATTTCTCATTCTTAAATCACACATGCGTTTAATAGCTTTAAATTATCTTTATGCTTGAAAGATAATTTCTTCCTCCTTAAGCTCATGACTTCTAGACATTCAACTAATTCATCATCTCAAAGCCAAAGCCGACATCATTGAGGAAGAGAGTATCTCGTTATTATTGGCCATAAATCATATTTTTTTCCCAATATTTTTGGACTCTTCAAACTAGTAATGTCATCCAATGTAACATTTGGTTTTTTGTTTCGTCTTCTTTAATTGTTTGTCGATCTTCTCCTTTAGGCGCTTCTTTGTGATAATCTTTATATCATCTTTATCACTCTCACTTGAGGAGGTCTCCTCATTGTCAATTTTATCATCCTTGAAAACATCACTTTTTCTAATAACATTTTGGTTTCTTGCATGATTGTCACCTTTAACTCCCAAACCTTTAGTAATTCGCAAAGTCTTTAATAGTATTAATGATATTAATAAAGCAAGCGATGTATTATACATCTTAGAAATAGATTCATTTTCTTCATGTAAAATATCTTATTTTGATGCACTAATAAGCCCAATTTGCCTTTTCTAGTTGACTAGTATAATTTCAAGTATGTGTCATATCTCATGGATAGTTTCACTGATAGACATTATTGAATTCATTTACATCAAGACCACAAAAAAATATGCATAACTTTGTTATTTAATGCAATAAGTTTTTTGTTATTATCACTCCACTCACTTCTATTCTCTATCTAATACCTTAGTTTTCATTTTATCTGTTTTTATTGGGAATCTTTTTCTTTCTCAGCGTCCTCTTACATTATGTGTTATTTATTTGATTAAAGTGTTAAAACATCATTTATATACAATATAAATTGTAAAAAGTTTTCACTTCTGCTCCCTCGAGACATAGGCAGAGACCAATAACCTCGAATAATGTCTTACTTTCTTTACTTTAAACTTATTGTCTTGTCTAATTTATTTAATTTCCTAAAATAATTAATTGTTTTGATAGTAATAAAGTTTGGTATCCACAAGTTTGACGCTTCAATCAATTTTGCTTTGTGACAAGTTAAGATCCAAATTTATATTAACACAAAAAGGTATCATTAAGAAGAAAAAAAAGATACTACTTTGAACGAGGTTTAAAAGAAGGAGATAGATAACTAAGTACTCACCATTGTCTAATTAACTATTTTTGTGCAATAAAATGCTACAAGAGGTTGTCCGTGAAAATAATATCATGGAAGAAATTGGAATCAATGCATTTGTTGAAGTTGAATAATAAGTTGACCGTGGAATAACACTCGTTCATATTGTGGAATTTTAGAAGGCACCTCATGTGGGCGGATTAATTTCATTATTATAGATGTTAAAATTAATAAAGAGGATCAAGTCCAATAGTTGCTACTTTAATTTATGATAAGAGAACTATCACTTTAAAATGTGTTATTAATAATGAATCTCAGGAAGTTTTAGTGAAAGAAATTTTTAACACCTTAAAATCACGAGAAATGTCAAAATCTAAAATTTATAATTTGACTTGTTAATATCGAAAGAAAAGTGGTACGTACATGAAGGCTTGTTATAAAAAACCATCTAAAGCGAGAAAACGAATGTACAGTAGATATGCTATTAGATTCTTGAACCTTTTCTTCTTTTCACATGAATTATCCATTTATATATTAGACTGTTAACAGGAGAGTTATATTGATAGAGGGCAACAAATCATATGAGCTTGCTTATATAGGAACAATTTCAATCAATGTGCATGATGATGTGGTGAGAACTCTAATAAACGTCCAACACGTTCAAAGTTGAAAAGGAATCTAATTTCCTAATCCTTGACTACTCTGATGCCAATGGTACCGGTGGTAATCGAATTCTAAAAGTTGAATAACCAAACGTCCTCTTGACTATATTCATTCAAATCTTCAGGGAACTGCTCAAGTTCCTTCAAGAGGTGGAGCCTAGGACAGGTTACCTTCATTAATGACTACTCTAGGTATTTATGAATCTAATTTCTCAGATATAAAATTTATATGTTTGTAAAATTTAAGCAATAGAATGCTCTAATTGAAAATCAACTTAAAAAAGAATTAAACGTCTTAAAATTTGTAATATTTTAAAATTTTATAGAGGATATTTTAATGAATTTAGTAAAATTCATTGTGTAGCCACACATTTTACGGTTGTAAAAACTCCTCATAAAATAGTTTTAATTTGCTGAGTGGTAGGTATTTTGCACTATATAACTAAGCATATGAATAACACTTTTGGAGAGAGGGCATTACATGTTATCAAACTTTAATTATCTAAGATTTCTAGATTGGGGCATTATCCACATCATGTCATATGATAAGTTACTCTCTTCACACATTTTTTAATTTTAAGACTCATTAAGAGGTATAATCCAATAAAAATACTAATTACTAATGATTTACATATATTTGGTTATCTCTCATATATTACATATATAATATGATAAAGTAAACTTAAGATTAAAATGTCTATATTTCTTGAATATAAATCAGGAAAAAATGGATATAGGTTGTGATTTCCTTATCTAAATCTATAGAAAACTATAACTAATATGAAAGTTACTTTTTATATAATTTTGGGTTAATTAAGAAATTAAAAATTTTCAAAATTTTAATTATTACATAAACTTTAAAAAGTGGTAATTAAATACTTGAATTTTCAATTTTTCTCAAATATAGCCTGACGATAGTATCTCCATTAACGAAGCTGATGTGACAAGTCATGTCAAATGTATTTGATGACACGTAAGATGCCAGTGTTATAGATTTACATATCATAATTTTATCAATTGTAATTACTTATTATTAATTTAAATAATTAAATTAAATTAAACAACAATTAAAATAAATAAACAGTTGCAAAAGCCTAAGTCCCTCTTCTTTCTCTACTCTCTTTGTCTGCATCATTTCACTTAAAAAGTAATTGGCGTTGTCTCTAGTTTCATCTTTGGTGGTCTATCTTTCCCTCTTGGAGCACCAGTTGTTGGAGATTTAGCTTAGTTTTCTTAGGTGGCCGTCCATGACCCTCCACATCCCACATAAGCTAGGACTTTTGTAGTGGTTAATTAACATATTACTCATGGAATACCTTATAATAGGGAGGCAAAGTAACGATTTGTTATTGTTGTTGCGGTGGTTTTGACACCGCCTATTTCACTATAGGCTATAGAGGATTAGTGAAAATTTTGGTAGACACTATAGGTTGAAAACTTTTTAGAGAGAGAAAGTACGTTAGTAAGAGAAAAGAAAATGGAAAATTTTCAAATGAAAGAAAATTGGGAGTGTGTTTGGAGTGAGTAAGTGGAGAAGAAAAGAGACTTTAAATACACCGTTAAAATCAACCCCAACAAGATAAAGATATATTAACATAAGGCTTTTAGGTGGGTGGTAGAATAGGGGAGAAGGGCAAGTTAGAGTTTTTTATTGTTTAATTTAATTTATTATTAAATTTTGATGAGGATTTGACATAATACAGGACATCCTACGTTAGTGACGTTAGCTTCGGTAGTGAAGACAATAACGTTGGGCTATATTTGAAAAAATTGAAAGTTTAAATATTTAATTACCACTTTTTAAAATTAAGGCTATAATTACAAAATTTTGTAAAATTTAGGATTTTTTAAGTAATTAACCCTAAAATTTTTATATTTCATATGAAAAGTTATATGTTAATTCCTCTAATAAATATCAAGAGAATTCTTCAAAGAAGGTGGAATTAGAGAGCAATCAATCAAATTCTTCATTATAACCTCATCTTGAACT
>JANKOD010068549.1:0-11051 GCA_026284645.1 Erythroxylum acuminatum | reverse complement strand
CATAACTTTTGACTCTGATATCCAAAAATTCCATACTATATACCGTTGGAAAGATAAAAGAAAGATCTACAACTCTCTAGAAGGCAACTTTGCCAAAATCTATCTAGATTAATCCATATTTTCGCCCAGAATTTTACATTCAGCTCCTAAAGTACTGCATCTAGTTCTCAACTTCATGAAATTTTGAGACTTTAGAGACAGAATTGAAATTCGATGTCTTTATAAGAAATGTAGCCATATATCTCTAGTTTAATCCAAATCGTCATTTGGACAACTAGAGAAAATGTTGTGGTTAAAAGACTGAAGCATACTCAATGACCATTTTCCAGATTTTCAAACCTTCAATATTTTACATTTAACTCATCTCCTACCTAAAGTATCTCTTCCAATACAACTGCAAAAATCACTTTTACAACACCTAATCACTAATAATCTTTCAAAACATTAAATTAACTCTATAACCAATTTTTTTCATCCCCAATAACACAGTATTTATGAACAAACATGTAAATGCCATTTTCTATGCAGATGACAATAACTTATCAAATTTATTTCATAAATCCTCAACTCTAAAGGATTTATTCACTACTTACCTGCTGAAAACTTCAAAATCTTCAAGCCCTAAACTCCACACAATTTACGTACTTCACTGAGTACAATGATCAGTTTCTGGTTTTTTTCTTAGAGTAGAGGACACAAATGACAAATTGGGTTTGGTGTAGGAAAGGAAAAGCACAAAAATCTCTTAGAAGGTGTTTGATAGAAAACTTTGTATGTGGGAAGAAAATGTGAAGAAGATGATGATGAAGAATGAACTTCGACATGTCACATCACCTTTCAACTCTCAGAGAACAGTAACCTACTTCTAACAAAAGTATAAAAAGTCTAAGTGACACTTGTCACTTTCCTAATACCTAAGCTCTAACTTAGTTTCTTTAATTAACTCCTTTAACTTTCATCTTTACAATCCAACTATCTCCAAATCTTCTTTTGATTTTTTTCCTATTTTCTATAATTTTCCTAAATTTATTCCTAAAATCACCAAAATTCACAAATACAATATTCTTACTAACCAATAGAATATCCAATATAAATAAATTCAAAATTCTCAAAATCACAACTCAATCTCATTATATCCGGAATTATTCATGAATGCATGTACAATTTTTTTCATGTGTAACAACTTTACTATTCATATGTATGTGTATGACATAATATGCATGAACATAGAAATGCATTTCTAACTCTCATTAATCACTCATATCTACCATTTTAACCTTCCCACAAGTAATGGGATGTTACAACTCTCCCCTCCTTAAAAGAAATTTTGTCCCCAAAATTCTTTCCTGTTTGCTTGAATAGGTGGGGATATTGTCTCCTCATGTGCTCCTCTGTCTCCAAGTTGCTTCCTCAGTTGAGTGGTTCCTCCAACTGACCTTTACCAATGGAATGACTCGGTTCCTCAACTGCTTGATCCGCGATCCCACAATCTTGATCGGCTCCTCAACATAGCTTAAGTTATTAGCACCCTCAATCTCCTGATCCGGTATCACATGTGTCGAATCCGATCGATATCTTCGGAGCATACTTATATTAAACACATTATGCAACTGAGACATCTCATTCGGTAAAGCCAGCTTATAGGCCAAAGGTCCTACCCTCCCAATGATCTCATAAGGACCAATGTACCTAGGGCTCAACTTGCCCTTTTTACCGAATCTCAAAACTCCCCTCTAAGGTGACACTCTCAGGAATACTCCGTCTCCCACACTGTACTCCATATCACGTCGATGTTGATCCATATCACTCTTCTGTCTATCCTGAGCCGCTTTAATTCGGCTTCATATCAACTTTACCTTATCCACTGTATCCTGTATCAACTTTGGGCCTTTAACCATTCTCAAGTCCTCTTCATCCCAATACAATGGCAATCGACATTTTCTACCATACAAAGCCTCACACGGCGCCATTCCGATGCTACCATGATAATGGTTATTATAGGCAAACTCTATCAATGCCATATATTGATCCCAAGCTCTTTTAAACTCCAATACACAAGCTTTGAGCATATCCTCAATAGTCTTGATTGTCCTCTTACTCTGTCCATCTGTTTGAGGACTAAATGTTGTACTGAAGTTCAACTTAGTACCCATAGCATACTGCAAACTCCTCCAAAACCTCAAAGTAAATCTGGGATCCCTGTCCGATACTATGGACACTGGAACCCCGTGCAGTCTCATCACCTCATTCACATATTTCTGGGCCAACTGATCAAGTGAGTTACTCTCTCTCACTGGTAAGAAATAGGCTGACTTAGTCAACCGGTCCACTATGACCCATATAGCATCATGCTGCCTCGGAGTCTTTGGCAAACCTATGATGAAGTCCATAGTAATCCGTTCCCATTTTCACTCCAAAATGGGCAACGAATGTAACTTCCCTACTGGAGCCTGGTGTTCAGCCTTAACTTGCTGGTAAGTCATACATATAGATACATATTCTGCCACTTTCTTATTCATTCCAGGCCACCAAAAATGCGGCTTCAATATGTTATACATCTTGGTAGTACCAGGATGCATAGCATAGGTGGCCACATGAGCTTCCTTGAGAATCTCCTTCCTTAGATCATCCAAATTAGGTACACACAGCCTTTGTCCCAACCACAACATCTCATCCCTCAACTCGAACTCAGAATCTGGATTCATCTTCACTTTCTCTATAAGCTTGACCATATTAGGATCTTTACTTTGTATTCTTTTGATTCTGTCATGTAGCATTGGTCTCTCTTTCAATGTAGCAATCAAGGCCCTATCCTGTTCCAGATTCAACTCCACATTTAGAGCTCTCAACTGTATCAGATTAGGTAGCCTAGATAACTGAATCTGAGCCACACTGATATTAGACTTCCTGCTCAAAGCATCTGCCACCACATTAGCTTTCCCTGGGTGGTACTCAATAGTGCAATTATCAGAGCCAAGGTTTTGCATTTTCAAAAGTGTTATTTCTGTTTTCAAAAAGTTTATGAGAATTAGGAGTCGAGTCTGGGTGTCGAAAGTCTTTGGTCGAGAAGTTGAGTCTCGAAACGTTAAGTTGACGTCCTTAACGGTCGGATGATTTCAACCTCGATCAGAGTACTTGTCGACATTCCTTAGGATGTTTGAGATATCGGATAAGCTAGGCTTAGTTCGATCTATTTTATTAAACAATGTCTTTCTCATTGATTTCATAGAGATAGCATTCTCCCATCTATTTGATCAGTCAAGTAAGAATTTCAAGGATGAAAGTTTTTAAAGGGAGGAGAGTTGTAATATCCTGCCTCCTAAAATTGTTAAGAGATTAAAATGTTAGATTGAGTCAGATGAGTTATTTCAAAAAATATTGCAAGATAGTGTATACACTTATTTGATATGTTCTGAGGTTAGAAAGGTTTTTACTAATCATGATATAATTGTGTATTGATTTTGTCTTGAATTTTGTTTTGATAGATTTTAATTAGTGAATTAGGAATAAGTGACAAATGGCTCAGTTAAATGGATAACAAATGGCTTGAGTATAACCCTGCATATTAACACAGTTAGGAATAGTACGGCTAATGCAGCAACTCTTGCTCCATTTCCCACTCGTAGGTCCATCTCTCCCTTCTTGAGTGGTCTATTATCCCTAAAACCCTGCATATTAACACATATGTATCTAATACCTAAATGTTATGATCAGAAATAGTATTAACCTCAATGAAAAATAACATACTTGAAGTAGACGGTGGGGCATCTAATGCCTTCTTCTGCTTTAGTGACTCCAGATAAGCTTTGCAGTTTCTCTTCCAATGTCCTTCCTTGTTGCAATGGAAGCAAATCCCCTTTGATGCAGTCTCCTTTGCCTTCTTCTTAGTTACACCTCCCACTAGCTTCTTGGACTTCTTCTTCTTCTTTTGGTTCTTCTTGAGAGAACTAGAAGTAGAGTCCACCAGTATCACAGCCTTACTGTCTTTCTTGGCAGTTTGCTCAGCTGTTTTGAGCAGATTAATCAGCTTAGGTATCGATGTGGATATTTGGTTATAGTTAAGCACAAAATGTGAATAAATATCGGTTAAACCAGTCAGAATTAAGTCTACACTTAAGTCACGATCCATTACGAAACCCAAACTAGCTAACCTTTCAATGTATCCATATATCTTCAGCGCATACTGCACTGGAGATGATCCCTCAGCCATCTTAGAGCAGAAAAGCAACCTCGAGGTCTTGAACCTTTCAGACCGAGCTTGCTCATCAAATAGTTCTCTTAGATGGTAGACTATGGTATGAGCATCCATAGCCTCATGCTACTTTTACAGCTCTGGTGACATGGAGGCCAGCATAATACAGCTAGTTAGCTCACTATCATCCAGTAGCTTCTTATAAGCTTTCTGATCCTTATCAGATGCATTGGAAGCAGGGGCATCGGGAAGTGGTTCATCTAGGACATATCCTAGTTTTTCATAATTGAGAACAATTATTAAATTCCGTATCCAGTTTAAGAAGTTAGGTCCCGTGAGTTTGTTGGAGTCTAGTAGGGAGCGTAGATTCATACTGGACGAAGACACCGTGGCAATTTAATATCCTAGAAAAACAAGAGAAAGTGTTAGAATGTATACTAATGCATATCGATAAGGACCTTAATCACATACATTATGGGTCCCTCTATTTTTATTCAAATCCATGGTCCTCACTGTGAATTCGAGAAAACTTATAGTTTTCCTAATAGGTCGATATCCAATATTACTAAGAATGACCTTAAGTTTGTCCAATAAGTCACCTTAGATTAATCGGTAAGTATCATTTATACCAATTGCATTTAGTTATAGAACTATTGACTTATGCCATTAACTGTTGATTTAGCGCACTTACTAGGTTATCAACCCTTGATTCTTATACATCCGATGTATACACCCAACTTTGCCTCTATTCACGTTGACCTTGGGTTTGCCCAACAAATCAACACTTCCAGTTAGAACCAACCCATTAATCCGGAAATCTATTTTCCATGGTTTGAACATATTTGTGTGGAGTAGGCTTGGGTTTTCCCAACAACCCAACTCTAAAAGAACTCTATTTCTGGCCCTATCAAAGGAAGGCGTAAGTCCTAATATATCGGTTGAGGGATTTATTCTTAGGTCTCACCAATACTTGGATGATATTATATATATATCACATATATATATTCAGATCATGGACAACTCAATTAAATTAGTCTATGTCCATAACCTCCCTTAAAATGCATCTAATGCATGTATCACACAAAGGAGGTTTAATTTAGGTTGTGACTTGACTATGCATGTAAAGTTCGTGATTCCATTCAACTCTTGAACTGAATCAGGTACTACAGTTAGTCTTGAATAATTCAAATTATAGATGTGATTTGATTAGGAACCCTAAAATTCAATTATTTTGATGTTCAAATTAAACACTTTAATTCTAGTACACATGCCTTTTTCTAGTCACACTAGAAATGCTATGCTCTACTTGGATTACTTCTAAATTAATCCCTAGGGTTTCCAAAATTCCCAAACATCAATTAGTCTTCTATAATATCCCTAGGTCATCTCAAATTTATATAGACAATTTCGACACAAGTCAAACATATCTTGACGGCCAAAATCATCAAGATAGATAAGTTAACCTACTAGACACTAAAAAGACCGATTCGATGTTTGGAACCCTAATTTCAAGCACATGCCCTTAGCATGCTACTAGCACCAAAATAATATATTTCTTATCTCATAAAAACTTTATTAAGGTCGTATAACTGAAATACATACATATAAGTCATTAAACAAGTCAACTCCATCAGCTTTCAAAAAGCTGACCAATGTTGACTTTGACTTGATTTATAAATTAAGTCAAATTCAATTAATTCTGGAAAAATTCCAGACTCTTATAAACATTCTAAATGTGTCTAATAAAAATTACAAAATCTAATTCCTAAGAATTATTTATTTACTTAGTGGAATTAGCCAACACATCAGAAGTCTATGACACTAGTCATACTTTACATCATACATGCATAAGATAATCACTATAACAACAAGTGTCATGCATCTCATACATATGGCAACATCTTATCTTGCATGTCCATGAAGAAAATTCGTAAAAACAATTTTATAAAATTTAATATCGAATTTACAAGCATGCATGTTCATCAAATTTTCATAATTTCCCAAAATTTCATACATGCACTAGATTGAAACTAAATTCGTAATAAAATAGCAAAAGACATTCAATTTCAATTTCCTTTCACAGAAACATAACATAACACCTTATAAACATTTTTTTGAAAGAAAATCATAAAAAATTTCTAAAATTATTACAAAATGTTCAAAATCAGCACATGCATTTAGTTTTCATAAATTCCCAAAAACCATCATATGAACAAACTAGATATAAATTCAAAATAAAATTGCAAATGACATTAAATTGCAATTTACTTTGAAAGAAACATTATAAAACATCTTATAAACATTTCTGTGAAAGAAAATCAGGAAAAAAATTATAGAATTTATACGACTTTTTCCAAATCAACATGCATGTCAGTCACAACCTAGCAAGCACTTTGCACATGTTTAATACATCACCTAATACATGCATGACCTAGCTCTGATAGTACTGTTGGGGGGAGACATGGATTCATGCATCACTTACATGACAATGCAGCGGAAGAGTCAGAATCTAAATTCCTTTCCATGAGTTTCCTGAAATTCCAAAAACACATATGCATGCATAGACAGATCATAAGAACATGAAATTTAAACACTTGTACCTTTTCGATACTCCTCCTTTCTTGATTCTTCTCTTTGTTTGGGTTGTAGCAAACACCAAACCCTTCCTTGATCATCCAAGAACACGCAAAGATGAAGAATAAGCAGTGTGTAAGGGTGGTTAGAACACCAAACTTGATGAGTTCAAGTAGATGCTCAAATGGAGAGATAGATCAAGAATATCTTGCATGCAATTAGATTCAAGTAACAATTGCATAAACTACATGAAGAAGACTCAAAACCACTTCTCTCTCACTGTAGAACTCTTCTAGACCCCTTATCCTCTCACTTAAGTGTGTTTTTGACTGTTAGCTCATTGTACATAAGTGAAGAACTCACTTATGTATAAACTATCGAGCCTTCAATCACGATCGTGGCCTACTTAAAATAGCCATACACATTTTATTTTTCATCCGATCTTTTATACGTGTAACTCTTAGGTTCTCAGTTATTTTAGGCAGTTGAATTAATTCTTACTTCAAGCAAATCATGAAGGGTTTCATGATGCCAATTTACTAGAATAAAAGTGGATTAACACATGAACTCTTTGATATTTAGTTATCTAACCTATGAACCTTTCCATAGTCAATTACAGTGCAATTCGTCCCTTCACCATTCTATACCCCACTTGGTTCGGAGTATGGGCTATGTGTCAACTCCCACTAAACTGACTATGTCACATCTAGTCCAAGTGATGTTAGTTCTTCTTTTGGGGATCTCATTACTCTATATGTCATCAAAGACTCTCTTTATGACACATATTTTCTCTGGATAGAGACTCCCGAATAATGACCCCATTAAGAGGCCGTAGGTATCGTCTCTTTCAATCAGGAGTGGTGAATCTTTTATTGGCTACCCAATTACCTTCGAATACCAATAATTGTACCCAATCACCACCCTATGAGCAACCTCATCTTGAGGTAACAAGGAATGATGTCAAAGAACATGATCAGTATCAAAGATATCCTTGAGTACCTTAAGTCTAAGGATATTTGCACAATTTCCATGATGAGTGGCAAACTCAATTGTTCATATATATTTTCATATCATTTGGATGGGTTTTTGTCAACTAAAAGTTGTTTTATGGCTTTATTTGATTATTATTCGAATTATTGTGCCTTACATTTAATTTGTGTTTATAGGGGCAAAAATTGTCGTATTTTAGTTTAACCGTAATAAATTGATTTTTAGACAATTGATGCTACTTTATTTGTAATTTTTATTGTAGGGGACATAAAAAATTAGACTTCAAAAAGATTAAGACAGTAGTCCAACGCAAAAAGAAGAAAACGCAATATAGCAGTCCAAAACGCAAGCATCACACAAGAAGGAAACAATAACGTGGAGGGAAAAATGGAGAGGCGTTCATGAGTTTTGCAAGGTTTTGGAGTGCACACAGCACAGTAACAGTGGATCAAAACTAAGCACTTAATTTGTCACATCAAAGAGAAGAAGAATGAGACAACAACGTGAGATTTGGTGGCTTAGGCGTGTTTTTGTGAATATAGCAGGTGGCATGGTCTGCGTCCAAAAGGTATCTGCATCCAGGTGTGAAGGAGATTAAGTGCTATTGGAGAAGAGAGCTGGTCTCTACATGTATACGTGAGTGTGCATTGGAGAAGTAGACGTTTGTGCAGTGTGTTGTGTGTGCGTGGATCTGTGGAGAAAATTAAAAAAAGCCCGCTACAAGAGAGGGCTGAAGGCGCGAGTTGGTGGAAGAAGAATTAAATGAATTAAATAGTCACATCAAAAGCTAAAGGAGGTGTGGCTGTGGTGGATCAATTGCGTGGTCTGCAGAGAAGATAAACGCCGCAATTTCATATTTTCATGGCTGATCACCGAATCTCAACGTCGGCAGCAGCTTTAATGAATTTTTATGGCTAATTTATCTTAATTCTTTGGTTCAATGGCAATGGCAGGAGCTTGGATTTTCATACGGGTGTTTAAACTGCAATTATCTTCCAACTATTTAATTAATTAGTAATTCCTTGATCTTAGGATAACTATTTAATTATTTGGAGTTGCGTTTGATTATATCTTTGAATTAGAAGATTCTATTAATGGATTAATGTTTAGCAATTGATATTGTGTTGATTTTGGGTTTAATTTCATTACTTTGTTTTGGGTCAAAACTTTGTATTGAGGTTTTAGCAAAATTGATGATTATTCAAGGTGGCTTGAATTATTGGATCATTTTATCTGTTGCTAGCATTAATTCTGCTTCTTAATTACTGAGTAAAAATCAAGCATTGGTTTTAGTATCTTTAGTTCTATTTTACTATTCTGGTGGCAGTTAGTAAATTGGGATTTTTGAAAATTAGTTATGTAACAATTCGAGGTGACTCGATTGTTAGATTAAAAGATCGATTTTAATTCTTGGTTTAATTGTTTTAGCTCCCATATCTTTTTGAGTGATGATTGCCTATGCTATTGAACTGAAGGATTGCGTTATCATCGTTAGTTAATTGTGCTTTTCTTCATACTTCATTATCTTATTATCATTTCATATTACTCATTTTAGTTTTAAAATACCAAAAACAAATCATTAATGTTTATTTTCATTCGTTGCAAACTTTAGTGTTAATTATTCAAATCAAACCCCATTTTATAATTTAGTTTGCATTGCATTTAGTTACTTAGGAAATTAATATCATCTTTTGGTTTCTCAAAGAGAACGACCCGAGGTTGCACTATATGCAATCCTTGGTTAAAGTTTTGAAGTAACCCCAATTCGACATCGGACAAAAAGGTTATTTCAATGAGATTAATCATTGACATTTGATTGATCATCCATATGATAATCTCATAGTGAGTCATCCGTTATACTTTCTACTCTTAATAAGCATCTACATGTTAATTCTAAAACATCTCATGCTTATAGTTGTTAAGTCAAAATGACTTTACGAACATAATTTTGATGAGGAATAAATAATAATGAAAGGAAGCAAATATGAAAAGCAGACGGACGCAAATAGAAAAGGCAAACGAAAGAAAGCAGACACAAGAAAGCAGACGCAAAAATGCAGACGCAAGAAAACAGACGCAGGAAAAGTAGACGAAAGAAAGCAAACACAAAAATCAGACGAAAGAAAGTCAAAGCAAAAAACAGACGCAAGAAAACAGACGTAGGAAAAGCAGACGGAGGAAAATAGAAAAAGAAGACGAAAGAAAGTAGACGCAAGAAAGCAGACGCAAAAATACAGACGAAAGAAAAACCAGACGGAAGAATCAAAAGACGCATCAGTCTGAGTTAGTTACAGAACTCAACTGAATAACCGTTTCTTGAAAGAAACAAGAAACAAGAATCAAGAAGCAGTTGAAGACGAAGGCTATAAATATGAGTCGAAGTCGAAGATTGCAGAAGTTACTGAAGTTAGCGAATTTAAAAGAGATTAGCAATTTTCTGAGAGAGATTATTGTGCGAAACATCTAGAGCTATCTTTTACTGTAACAAGCTCGAAACACTGTTTAGTTTGAAAAGTGATACAGATAGCCTGAAGAGGCTAAGAGTAAAAGAATACTGATTGTATAGAGACCTGAGGAGGCTCAGAGAAATAGAATACTTGTAAAGTTTTGAGAGATAGTGAAATCTCAGAAAGTCATATGAGGACTGGACGTAGCCCACGGTTTGGGGTGAACTAGTATAAAAATTACTGTGTCAAAATCTCTTAACTCTCTCTCTCTCTCAATCGTGATTTTCGATATTACTGTTTTATGCAAGTTTCAGAAAATCTTTTACAAAAGTGATTTACAATAGTTCTTTTGAAACGAACAAGTTTTGTTTTATGTGAAAGAATTTTTCAGAAAGGGTTTAACGAAAAGTTTACCACAATTCAACCCTCCCTTCTTGTGCATCTATCTATCATTACTGAGTATTGTATTAACATGTGATTCACTTCAACAATTTCTTGGATTATTAAACTATATTTCTAATCAACGTTTTTTTGAAAGAATTAGCTAAAGAAAGACGAAGTTTACAATTAAAATGTAGCACTAAGCACCTATGGCATTGGACCAATGAAGATACTCAAGCTGTTCAACGACTCAAAGAAATCTGTAAGAAATTACCTACACTTTACAATTATCTTCCTCAAGATAAATTATTAGTACAAATTGACGCTAGTAAGGATATATGGGCAGGATGCCTATTGGCACTACCGCCCAAAATCAAGAAGTATTTATTATGCAAGTATATAAATGGGACTTTCAATCCCACTGAATTGAAGTATACAACTCATGAGAAGGAAACATTAGCCTGTCT
>JANKOD010068402.1:0-11062 GCA_026284645.1 Erythroxylum acuminatum | reverse complement strand
ACGTGCACGTGACTCTGCTGGGTGGACTTAACTAACCCACATAACATGAATTCATGCATAAAAATCTGGACTTTTCTAATCCAACTGGCTGATTTCTGAAAATGGAATTTCCATGCATCCAATTTGCTGAATCTTGAAAAATAGCTAACATTCATGCTCATTCCATTCAATTTACTTAAGTCAACTGAACATCATCAATATCAACAAATGGCATTTAATGCTACAATTTTCACATAATGGCAATCATAGTGCTACTCACAAGCATTTACTACAACATTAATTCTCACTTTACAAGTTATTAGAAAATCATTAATGTCATTGGTTAAATAGTATTTAATGCTTATAAACATAAAGATAAAAATGGAACCCACCTTATAACTTGCTAATCCTTGCTTAATGAAGCTCTTCCTCTTGCCCTTCTTCTCTCTCTTAACCCTCTTCAAGAGAAGCAAATACCCAAATCAACATAACTTCAATTGAAAACCCACATAACATCTTTCATGAGAATAACTTGAAAATCACTAAACCCATCTACCTTCTAAGCTTTATATCACAAAACCCAAGCAAAAGCTAACACTTAAACTTTGACTTACCTTGGATTTCTTAACCAACTGAGTGGTTTCTTAGATCAAAATGGAGCTCAAGCCTTCCTCTACACTTTTCCTTCTTACACTTTCTTCCAAAACCTCTTAGATCTCTTGGAAAGTTGAAAACCCTAACAAGCTTTCTCTTATTCTTCTTTCTTCCTCCTCTTCCACAAACTCTCTCCTCCCTCTCTCAAATTTTCGGTTCTTTCCTCTCTTCTTCTACTAACTCCTTCATTTAATTCCTTCTTTTATACTCTACTAACATTACTTAAGCCCATTAAGCCCAAAGCCCATCTTATTCTTCCTTTCTTCTTCTACCTTAACTTAACTCACTAAAGCCCATTAAAACTTTAACCACCTAAGCCCATTCATTTCCTCTTCCTTTTTATATTTCATTTAGGCCCAAAGCCCAACTAACACATTAAATTCATCTAACACATTTAATCATGCCACCTAACCACATTAATTCCTTTTTAATACATGCTATCTAACTCATTTAATTCATTAGCTCATGTCAACTAACTTCATTTATGCTACTATACTTAAGGAAATATCAACTTAATTTAATTTACTAATGCTTTAATTTCTCAAATCATGCTTAATATCATAAAAAAAAATTCGGGGCTAACATATCAACATCTCCACACTTAAACTTTTGCTTGTCGTCAAGCAAAAACACAACACAAATAAAACACTTAAACACATAATCACTTATTTATGCAACATGCAATAATGATACAGTGGCATCGAATCTTATTGAATCAATTTAACCACAAACATCAATCATTCAAATTATGCTAACATACTAACCTCTTCCTTCCATGTTTAAGTGCTTTGAATTGAATATACATTTTAATCAAAATATTAACACCTTATTCATACACCTATGGCATTTGCAAACATGCATTTATAATTAGTGATCAATCAAAAAGACAATTATTACTAAGTACCATTTCATGAAAAGTTTTGTTGTTTTCGAAGATCAATAGGTTTTATTTATCGAAACACCACTTTTTTTTTTAATTTCTTTAGCGTTGACCTTGTCTTTTGATGTTAAGGCAAACATTTTGTGATGAATGTCCTCCGATTACTTAACTAGGTTATTTTTTATTATTTAGCTTGGTTGGAGTGTCATTCCAGTCATTTTATATGAAGACAAACCTTTTATCATGAATGCCCCTGGTTATTTAACTAAATCACACTCTCAACTAGCTACCAACTCTATTCTTAATCTAGTTTTTTCAAAAGGGCTAAGCAGAATAGGAATTTTGTTTAGCACACATTTTTATCATAATTTCTTAACCTACCTCATTTTTTTAATCAATTATTCTCATGAAAGGTTACTAATAATGTTAACCAATTCAATTGACTTATAATTATAAATGTATGCAACAAATTTCCTAATGTGAAGAATAGGTTTATATCTTAATTAACATGTATATTCTTCCAAAGATACTTAAAACACAAAAATCACAACTCATTATGTCTTTACAAATTAAATGACCAAGTTCAAAGCTAAACTAATTACATTAAATTCTTGCTATTGACATATTGACACAATTCACACATATGTAACAAAATATTCACACAATATCAACTTAGTCAAAAACTAACACAATATGATATGCAAAATTCACACACATATGACATGTCAATTCATAAACGTCCCTACACTTAGATAACACATTGTCCTTAATGTGGGAAACCAAAAAACACATTAAAAATAAATAACAAATAATAAAAAGTTTAGAGGAAAAAACCACTTATGGAGATTGAAGTGGCGACGATGTGGGTGAAGGAATCTAAACACCTTAAGTAGCAAAGTACTTCATAATCTTCTTTATATTACATCACTATTTTAATTGTTCTCACGCCATCTCCTTCATTTAAATCCCCATAGTGTTCATGTGCTTCTCCATGAGCTTATTATTTTCTAAAACCAAATTGAAGACTTTCTCCCAGCCTTCCTCGTCATCCTCATATGTTTCTTCACTTGTTGAGACCTTAGTTTGTTGTTGTGTTAGTGCAAAACTATAGCTAGCTTATCCTGTCCTATATTCCACAAGTGTTTTGGAACTAATATCTTGAAGTTCCATATGATAGACCTTCAAGATCTCAGCTTGCCTTAAGTGAATGTGATTAAGAAACTCAGGAAAAGCAATAGTTAGTCCCTCAATAGATACACTATAATAAACAACAAGTGCGGTAACAAGATAACCCATGCCAAGATAACTACTTTTTTTTAAGGGAAGTAGCCATAGTATGAAAAATATGAGTTGAAGTACAAACTTTGACATTATTGTCTATGCACCATAGTATAAATAAGACTTTAATAGAACATTTGTTGCTTTCATATTTGTCGAACATATCATGAAACATAAATTTATGTTGTAATAGATGGTTAGGACTAAGAAAGACATTATTATAGGCATTTCTAACAACAAAGTTATCCAACCCCATTAATTGTTTCCAATATTGCTTAGCATGAAAGTTGTCATGTTTTTAGATTATATTTGATTTATGAAATCCACCAGTTTCTTCCGTGATATCATAATTCAAATTATATGGTAGGCCCTTAATCGAAACCAAAATTCACCTAAATTTCACAGCTCAAATTGTAGAGTAGTATAAAATTTAAG
The DNA here is from genome assembly GCA_026284645.1 of Erythroxylum acuminatum. NCBI lineage: Eukaryota > Viridiplantae > Streptophyta > Magnoliopsida > Malpighiales > Erythroxylaceae > Erythroxylum > Erythroxylum acuminatum. The sequence goes on along the minus strand of JANKOD010068402.1, from coordinate 7,836 downwards.
GGCTAATTGCTTATACACAACATAATCAAAATTAATAAATTTTCCCTTTCAATTTTCAAGCTCAAAGTTTCAAATTTATCTTTCAACCTAGATTTTCTAAGATTTCAAAATCAAAGTATCTAAGTGCACTAATAATTCTAGAGTGAAGAGTTTAGAATTGGACATCTTCTTCCAAATAAATCAGAAAAGCTGCTCCAAAATCCACAGCCCAATCACATGCATCCTTCCCCGACACTTTAGCTTTCTCCTCCAATTGTGAGCTTTTCGTAACTTGTTTGATTCTTGGTGCCATAAATAAGTGTATACCTTCAAAATCAACCAAGAACACATAAAAAATACATAAAAATAGTCAAAAATTTTGTGAAGAGAGAAAGTTCAACGAAATCTTGTAACAGCCACTCTAAAGATGTGATATTTGTGTGGAAATTACTACATTTATGTAATAGGGATGTTTATCTAGTGAAAGATGAAAGAAATAAGTGAAAACCCTAAGTAAGATGAAGAGAGATGTGAGAGAGTTTAAGAGTGGCTGCTAGGTTTTAGAGATATAAAGTAGGTATAGAAGTACAAAAAAATGAATTTAAAGAGTTAGGGTGAAGAAAGGAGGGGCAAAATGGGGTTTGAGTATGGTTTTTCACGAGAGTTTCTTGTCTGCCTAAGTCATGATCATGACTCACCCCTTTTGTGATGATCGTGACAAGGTTGAACATACCATGCACGATCGTGATACCTTGAGGCATGATCATGACATGCTAAAAAATGTCACATCTTTCCAGTTTCATTTGTTTTTCAACATGTAATACCAGAGCTTGATTCCCTAACTTTTAATAACTTCGAAAACATGGAAATTAGCATTCCAAACCACTTCAAAATATGAAAAATTAAAACCCTAAATACTAGAATTCAAGAAAAAAAAACCTAACTATATAAAATGCTAAGTTAAGGTCTTTAACTTGACTTTTCATCATTTAAAACTTTTTTAATGAGTTAAAGGAAAGAAATCACTCTCCTTTCTTCTGAAAATACTCCTCCAAGATACAATTTGCACCTTTTTTTTGTTCACCATGAAGGTTTCCTTGTTTTGATTTTTCAATTCCATAGCTTCGTGTGTAAATACATGTGTCACATTGAAAGGCCACTCTATCTTGATTTGAGCTTTTTGAGAAATAACTTCAATCTCAAATTATAAAGTTACATCGCTTATCCGACTTTGAACTCTTTCTTCTTAATATGAGAATCATGTTACTTCTTCCAGTGAAAAGTAAAATGAATGGTCACCACCCTTTCTATCATTTGATCTATGAATGAAGAGGAAAGTGATCCTTTTAACACTTTGTTGAGTTTGCTACAGTCAATGCATACTCTCCATCCTATGAATGTTCACATGGAAATCATCTTCCTACCTTCACTCTTCATTATGTTCATTCGTTCTTTCTTTGGTACGTATTGTACCAAGCTGAGTCATTCATTATCTAATATTGGGTATATGATACCCACGTCTAACACGTCTAACAGCTTAATTACTTATTTTTTTAGGGTTTAACCTTCTTTGAGGTTCCCTCACCACTCTACTTCCTTCTTCGAGGTTGATCCTATGCATAACTACATTCGGGCTTATATCTCATATGTTGGATATGTGTCATCCCATGGCCTTCATCCTCTTTCTAATGATCTTCACCACCTTACCCTCTTGTTCCCCATCTAGCTAATTGGAAATAATGATGGGTAGAGTTTGGCCATTACTTAGAAAGGTATATCTAAGGTGTGTGGGTAAAGGCTTTAACTCCAGAGTTAGTGGCTTTTAGTAGAGGGGTGTGGGTGCTTTAGATCTCACTAGTATGTCTTAATGGGCTGGAACACCCGACTCCTCCATCTCTCCTTCTTCTTTAGACTCAGCTTCCTTCTCCATCCCAGCTTCCTTAGATTTAACTTCTTCAAAGCATCTCTCCTCTTGCTCTTTATAGGAGAAGCAAGATCTTGAGGGGATAATGCCTATGAATAGGAACAACCCATTTCCATCTTTTCTAGAATCTATGGAAGCTATCAACTAGAGAAACAAAAGTGAACTATAAATAAGAGCTATAAAGGGAATAGGAAAGTCTTAAAAGAATGTAGTGGTTGTAGACACTCTAACTAAGAAACCAAAACATTTCCACTTAACAGTGGTTAATGGGAAAATCACCCCCTACTGGAGCTGTTGCATACAAAATCCAAAAATTACTCTAACAAATTGATAGGTTTTTTCTAAACAAGAGGCCTTCTTTCCCTTAGGTTCAAATCTAGGAACAAAGCAAATAGGGAAATAAGGGTCTAAAATTTTTTTTTCTAACTAAGGACACATTTCTCTTCAAATTTATAAACGTGGATAACTTGAATATGTTATTGAATCTTGTCCTTGGAACATTAGAGGTCAGCCAATGTTTTTCCATAAATGGACCCTTAGAATGGAGCTCGAAAAAAATGGAATTAAAGTTATACCTTTGTGGATCAACTTTCATAACATTCCACTAGAGTGTCAAACTCAAGATGGTCTGAGTTTACTTACAAGTTCAGTGGGCAATCAACTAGTCTTTGACTCACCAATAGCTAGACATGAGCAAACATGCTTTGCCAAAATTTATTTGGAAGTTAAAGTTAAATTCAAGGATGAACTCCCTGATGCACTTCCTATAATGAAACTGAATGAAGTTGAAGAATTGGTAAAAACATAAATCCAACTTATTTACAATTAGAGAACCCAGATTAGTAGGAAAATTGTAAACCTGTAGGCAAAATGTTCTCCATCGGTGATTATTATGAACTAATGGGAATTACAAAAAAAACTAATATCTTAACTAGTAGAGATAGGATGGAGGTTCTAACAACTAATCAAAATTATCCTTAATAGATTCAATAGGAGGAATTGAGGTACTAGTAACCAAACATATCAAGGAACGAGATAATAGAGAAAAAACAAACACAAAAGGGGAATCATGGAAGCTTAGAGAATGATCTAAATAGCAATGAGGATGTTATGAAAGTCTAAGATCAAAAGATTCAAGAACTTAACTTGAATAAGGAGCTAATTGAGCAGTTATCTCTAGCTTCCAATAGGAAAACAGAGTGAAAGAAGGGAAAACCCAAAGGGGGTTGGTAGTCCCCAAGTCTCTCAACATCATTATATTATTTTGGAACATAAGGGGTATGAATGAACCCTATAGAAGATGTGTTATTAGGGATTTAATTTTAGAGAAAAATCTAATCATTTTGGGATTACTAGAGACTATAATCAAAGCCCTTAAGCATTAAGATTTCATGAAGTTTCTAGGCACCAACTGGCTTTTTGGATCTAATCATGATCATCATTATAATGGTAGAATAATGTCTGCCTACAACAAAAAAAGTTCAGGTTTTAGTACTAAATAGCTCTGAGCAGTTTAACCATTTTCCTTGTAAGATAGAAGGCACAAATAATGCATTTGACATTTCCATCATTTATGCTTCCAACTTTAAATTCCAAATAGTTAAATTATAGGAGGATCTTTCCATCATACAAAGCTTAATGTCCAGACCTTGGTTATTAGCTGGTGACTTTAATCATGTTCTTTATCCTTCAGAGGCTCAAGATGAAAGAGTTAGGTTCACAAATATAGGCAAGAAACTAAAGAATCTAGTAAGCAAGCTTAAGTTTTGATCGAGTGTTAGATGTGTGTAAGTTTTAATATATACCCTTGATAATCCGCAAGTGTACAGTTCATTTGCATAGTACCTAAGGTGTCGATCCCACAAAGAGGGATAATCTAATCATAAAATCTAAGGCCAAAATAAATCGCAGAAATTCAAAATTTAATGAAACTAAAATAAGAATTCAATTCAATTCAATCAAATCAAATCAAGAATCAATCACAAAAATATTAATAATTCAGTAATTACAACACCCACCCAAGAATCAACCTAAGGCAATTATCAATTGAGAGAAAGGGGATTTTACCTATCCTTAACGCTAACCTAATTGATTATCAATTATCCAGATTGTTGGTTCTAGACGATCCTAGGATTGATTACTCTCTCTCGAGTTATAACCATTAACCCTAAATTATAAACCCTAATCAAATTATGAAAGTTCTAATCTCTCGATTAACAATCTATCCAAAATCCTAATTAGTTCTAAAGTTGTCTATTAATCTATTGGAAACTTATGCAAGATCTCTCTTCATACAATTTACCGATTTGATTTAATTCTTGTTCTATTAAATCACTTAACTCTCGTTAGCCCAATTTAATTATTTTTTATTCAATTCACCCTCTCAGTTTATTATCGAATTATGCACGTATATAACTAAACCACAACAAATTCAATAACACATAAACAATCAAATTTCATTAATTTGAAGACAAAACTCCGAAGGCAAGTTTAAAACATCTCAACATTCAAAATCATATCGTCAAATTGTTATTCCCAATTCTATACAATAATAAAAATAGAAAATATGATTTGAACGGATGGTGGGTGGTAGCAACGTCGAGAAACCCCTTATCCAGGAAGTATGTCGAGTCAGCTTCTTCTCCACTTCTCTTTTCTTTCTTCTCTTTCTCAATCTCTCGATGAATACTCTCTGGGGTTTCTTCAACGTGGCTGATGTCAAAAGCTTCCTTCTACCTCTCTATCTTGTTCTTTAAATATCCTTTGTGTTCTGAGCAGCCCTAGGCTTTTCCGGGGTCTGAAAGGTCCAAAAATCCCTCAAAACTTGAAATTTTTTAGTATCTACGCGTTTACCTGGTGCAAACCACGATCGTGGCCCTGCAGACCATGATCATGGGCCACTTCTGAGCCTTATGTCATAATTGTGGCATACAGGCCACAATCATAGGCCATGTCCTGGGCTTTTGTCACGATCATGGCATATGGGCCATGATCGTAGGCCGACTCTGGTGCTTCTGTCACTATCGTGGCTTGTTGTGCCACAATTGTAAGCCGTTATTTCAACCCGAATGTCTCTGAAACTTCTCCATTCTTTGATGTTGACCTTAAAACACTAACAAACATATCAAGGCACCTTAAAAATATAATATTTAAGCTCAAAGACTTGTACTAATCCATAAAAACACTTAAACACAAATAATTAACAAACTAACATAATTCTAACCTAAACACATACTAAACAATTGAATTAACAATTAAATACATATTAAACTAAACCCTAAAATATGATGCAATTTACACTTATCAACATCCCCACACTTAAATATTTGCTTGTCCTTAAGCAAACAAAACAACACACACACAAAAATCACAAAGCACACAATACAATAATGAGACAACGGCTTCAACTTCATGAAATAAATTTAACTGTAAACATAATCATTCAAGTTATTTCAAATCATTAATATAGTAATCAAAACCCAAATGTGAAGTTACTCACCCTTTTCAATTGTACACACACATTAATAATTCTTTGGTCATTCAAACTTTGTAACTACTCCTAAGTACATTTTCATGGAAAGTTAAGCTATTTACAAGATCGGTAGGATTATTAGAAAACATTTTTTCTTTAATATTTTGTAGATATGGACCTAGTATTTTACTCGGAGGCAAACATTAGTGATGAATGTTGATCCGGTTACTCGACTATAAGTTATATTTTTATTAAACTGCTTGGTTGAAACTTCATTATAGCCTTTTGACGACGAGCCGCACATTTGTGATGCGTGTCAATCCGGTTACCCAGCTACATCACGTTCTCAACTGGCTACTAGCTCTATTCATAACCCGAAGGCCAATGGAATAGTTATCTATTAAAATTAACCAGCACTTTTTTATTGCCTACCTTGTTACTTAAGTATTCGTTTTCATGAAAAAAAAATACTAGCAGAGCTACTTTTGTGAGATCCCATATCGGTTAGAGAGGAGAACATGTTGGACCCTGTTTCCGGAGCCCAACTATCCGGAGTCATACTTGCAAGAGGGGTACACTTGTAAGGTTATTTTATTAACCCTCATTTTCCATCATCAGCTCATCCTCGTTATCACAACATCCCAAAAGTTTCCTCACAATTTGTTCAATGGCAAGCCCATACCAAACAATCACCATAATCAAACTCACTTCTCCTACTTCAGACCAGATTTTGGAAAACTTCAAACCAGAATTTCTATTTGACTTCTTCAAAGAAATTTCAGATATAAATCTCTAGTTTGTTTTGAAGCAAGAATCCTCTTAATCAGAGCTCTACAGCTCAGGATATACTTAAAGAGCTAAAGCATGTACATACCCTAATCATGCTCTCCCAATCGACCCTTCACTTTCTCTCCATCAAACTTATTCAAATCAACTCCAAAAGAAACCAATTTTTATTGAGAGATAGGAAAAGATGTTAGGAATCCATTACTTCAAGAATCACTTCATTTGGAGGTCTAGAAAAGAAGTTATGGTCAAAAGAATCAAACTTGTTTTTGTCCTTACTCATATTGTACATATTTTGGCACAAGTGCCATAACTTTTTCTACAAATGTTGGATTGATTTTTTGTTTAGACAGTTTGAAAGAGGGCTTCGAGATCTACAACTTTCATGAAGACCTCGAAGACAAATTTGATCTTCTAAAGGACCAAAAATGGAACAGAAGACAAAATATGAATAGTAACTTCGTTTTAGAACTTTGTCTCAAAACTTCGTCTTACTTTTGCTCCAGAACATCTCCAGTTATAAAGATCATAACTTTCAACTTAGATGTCCAAAATTTTCATACTATATACCGCTGAAAAGATAAAAGAAAGACCTACAACTTTTTAGAAGGTAACTTTGCCTAAATCAGCCCAGATCAACCCAAAAATTTCCTTGAAGTCAGTACACGAATTTTTCCCTTATGAAAACTTGGGAAACATGGGAGGAAACAAAATTATAAACCATTTGCATCAAAAGGTCGTAGTTTTACAAAGCTTTAGTGGGCATTTCAAGCCCCCAATACATCAATTGTTTCAAAAGAAAACCCAAAATACAAAAGATATATGAGTAATAAATTGATCAAAATGCAACTAAAGCCTTGGTTTACAAGATTTGCTTAAAATACAACAACATTTCAAAAGTGGGGTGATGCCTTGGCACTTGACTACTCAATCTCTTGCTCATCACCTGCTTATGGGGAGGAAAGTGGGGGTGAGCTTCAAGCCCGTGGGTAACAATTTTATAGTTTGTAACAATCAAAGACATTTTTAAAACATTTTCAAGGTAGAAATTCATGTGTATGCAAATCATGAATGCATTGCTCCGATCAACTTGTCATGAACACATAAACACATCAAATGGTTTGGGTAAGTCCAAAACATGACGCATTATAAATTTCCAATGAAATGGTCCTGTATAGTCGTGAATTGTTGAGGAAGTCCTTGAGGGAGCTCCATGCCACTAGCGGGCAGGTGGGAGAAGCTTATACTTGGATCAACGTGCACGTGACGGTTCTTGAGGGACTACCACAAACCCACATAACACATAGATTTCAAAATCTTGTAAGTTTGATGCCCAAAAAGGCACATTCTCTTGAAAACTTGCTTTTCATATGCTTGTTATATTTTACAAACCATTTCCAAAAGTATGGTTTCATAATCACGCATCATTTCATAGAATCATTTTAAAAACAACTTTCCATAAATCGTCACACAAATCATGTATAAGCATGCAGGCATTAAATGCATATGAATGAGGTGATTGCAAAATTAATTACTGTCATTTATTGACAGAAAACTTTTATTAGCTTATCACCTAACTATAAAAGTTGAAGTCCTTAACTATGGCTTGTTTAAATATGCCTCTCCTCTTGCTCCTCTTGTCCTTCTTGATTTTCTTCAACATTGACAAAAATCC
>JANKOD010068367.1:0-11066 GCA_026284645.1 Erythroxylum acuminatum | reverse complement strand
AAGTAACAGTACCGTCCTTGCATAAGTCGACTTACCCAATGTACAAGTCGACTTATCGGTACTGGATATGTGTAAGTAGACTTACACAAGTGTACAAGTCGACTTACACTTACAGAATCAACATGGATGTTGGCTTGACTCCTAGTCCTAATTTCCTGAAAACAAACAAAGGCATCAAGTTAATACTTGCGCCTAAATCACATAAGAATTTAGAAAATTCAAAGTCACCAACAACACATGGAATTTTAAAACTACCTAGATCTTGTAGTTTTGAAGGCTTCGTGCTTGAGATAATCGAACTACAATTCTTCGTCAAAGTGACCATCTGATTGTCCTCTCAAGTACGTTTTTGTGTCAGTATGTCCTTTAGAAACTTCGCATACTTGGGCATGCACTCCAAAGCTTCCACAAATGACAAGTTAATCTGAGGCTTCTTCAGTTTCTCCAAAAACTTAGAAAATTGAGTGTCTACCTGATGTTGTCTCACCCTTTTTGGATATAGAAGTTTAGACTTGTAGGTGGTAGTGGTACACAAGGCCTCTCTTCTTCTTTCTCTTCTTGAATCTAGTTACCTTTTCATTTTTCTTGGCAATCCTTTTTCACACTTGGTTCCTCCATCTGCTTACCACTTCAAAGCGTGATAGTCTTCAATTGTTCCCTTGAGTTGGCCTCGGTATTACTTAGTAAGCTACTTGTTTTCCCTTCTAGAAGACATAGCATTAGCAAGTTAACCTCCATCCTCTTTTGACTTTTCCCCTGGCTCGAAAACATCCCCTTTTGGTTCTCTTCTTGATTTGCCAGTTTGGATCCCAAAACATCCATCAACTTGTCCATTTTGTTCTCCAAAGATCCAAGTCTGTCTTGCTGAAATCCTGGAGGTCCTTGCGGTCTTGCTTGACCACCTACATTGTTAGTACTCCGAGAAAAATTTGGGTGGTTTTTCCACCCCAGATTATAAGTATTCAAGTATGGATTGTTACCTCGTTATGGTTGGCCCAAGTAACTTACCTGTTTAGTGCTACTACCTTCCAAGAAAAATCATTCTGTTGTGCAATGGTTGTCCTGCCCTCATAACTCACACTGTGGTTGCATAGCTTTGGTTGTCGATGAAGATTCTCCTTGCATGTTGCTCAACTGCTTGGTAAGGGCTGTGATTTGTGCCTTCAAAGTAGTAACAGAGTCAATTGGGATCATACCTTTTTACTCCTTCTGCCCCTGTCTACTCCTCTGGCTTAACCACATACAACTGTTGCTCACCAATTCTTCCAAAAGGTCATGCGTTGCATCGATAGTTTTCCTCATCAAAGATCCTCCCGTAGCTGCATCTATTGTCCCTTTTATGCTTCGATTTACATCATTGTAGAATGTTTGCATGAGGAATTCCCTCAGAAGGTTATGGTAGGGACAACTTCTTTGTAGTTCTTTAAACCTCTCATAAGCTTCATATAAAGACTCCCTATTGCTTTGTTGAAAATTTGTGATTTCCTTAATAATCCTTGTTGTCTTAGCCAATGGGAAGTATTTAGCGAGAAATGCCTGGGCTAGTTGTTCCTAAATATTAATCTACCCTGAGCTGAGTGAATTATACCACGCCTTCACCTGATTTATCAAAGTGAAAGAAAGTAGTCGCAACCTCACGGCATCGTCAGACATCCTATTAAATAGGAAAGTGTCGCATATCTCTAAAAAATTGGCAAAATGGGCATTGGGATCTTCTTTGGACAACCTATATAACTGTACACTACTATGAAGAATGTTAAGGAGTGCTGGCTTGATCTCGAAATTGTTAGCTTGAATCGCTGGCCTTGCAACTCCTTAAGGACTGAATCCTGGCCTCGTAAAGTCCATTAGTGTCCTTTCAACCCTTTCTTCGACCACATTGGGGTGTATAATATCTTGCCACTTTGCTCTTCTCGTTCGTGCCTTATGATATCTACTAACTCTTCGTCATGAAATTCAGTATTCCTTCGCATGTTCCTTGTGTATATGCACTTGCAAAGACATAAGGAAAAGTATCAAAAAGTCTTAAATCAAAGTAACCCAAAGTAAACAAGATGCTAAAAAATCAATCCTCGGCAACGGTGCCAAAAATTGTTAAATGCAAAACACACTACTAGTCTTACGCTCAACACCACAAGTATATGGGTCATACTTGTAGTTGAAAGCGGATATCAATCCCACGAGGATTGTGCGTAGGAACCACTTCATTCAGGTTATTCTTTGTTTAAGAAATCGTTTTAATCAAATTTAAAAAGATAAGTAAAATAAAGACAAACTAAAGTAACAGGAAACAATGGAACCCAAACCAAAATTGTAAACTAAGACTTGGAGAAAATCAAGATTAAACATTATGACTTGTCATCATCCTTATTTGCTCCGCTCTGATTAATTGATTCAATTTATGCTTGGCCCAAGATTTCCTAAAATTCTAGCTACCCTTTCTCAAGGTTTAATTAAAGGTAACTAGTTAAATAAATTAGAAATAACTTTAGGATCTCTCAATGTGCAAAGCCTTTCCTAAACTTTCAACTACATATGAAGCTATCCTATCGGCAACGTATTGATCTATTGAAATTTCTTCCTAGTAAATCAATAATTTATTATTTATAGGTCTATTAATTGACAACTCTTGTTGTGCAATTAACATAGATTACTAAGCCCACTCTCACGATTTATTGCAAGGTTTATGCATAATAAATAACGCGAACATTTATATCATTAAATCAATAACCAAAGGTTCACAAATAGTTCAACGACAAACCCTAAAAATTATTTTAGCCAATCATAGTATCCATAACATCCCCAACAATTAAATAATCCATGATAAAAATGCTATAAGAGAAAGAAATTTAAATAAGACTGGACGGGGTAACTCCTCCTCTTCTTTGCGCAATCCGAAAAATCTAGACGACAGGGTGCTCTTTGCCTAATCAAGAATCAAACCTTTAATCTTCCCTATCTTTAGGCTCTAAATTTGTCTTTTGGCTCCAGGAAGCAAGTTCTACCACCTCTCGGCCACTCTTAGGATTCTATGTCTTATAAAGTCACGAAAACCTAAAAAAATACATGAAACCTGCATGTCTCTTCGACTTCCATTTCCTACAATCGTGGGAATTATACTTGTGCTTCTCACGATCGTGGGTTAACTTAACAGAAACTTTATCCATAGATTTCCCACGATCGTAGAAAACATGCCCTTTTCTATGGTCGTGGGTTCTTGTTTTTTAGCAGGTCAACTTCTCTTCTCTTCTCTTGGTCCCTAGCTCAATCACAAAGGCGTCCACCCTCCATTCCTACACCAAAATGATCAATTCCTACCCTAAACTAATATCAAACACAAAAGAACAACTATGAAGATCAAACTAAACAAAAACACACAAAACAAGTCCTAAAACATAATAATACACCTATCATACAAGAAACAGATACCAAATACTTAGAAAAACACATACTAATGCACAACTATCAATCATGTGTAACTAAATGTGCTGTTAGTATTTAGGTTAGATGAAACGTATATTAATACTTTGATATGATTTAATTCCTTTATTAATATGATTGGTTCGATTGCTTATTGTGATCTAATTACATGTTTTATTGATAATCTGATTTCATATATAGAGATTTAGAAATCTTAGGTTGAATAGATCTACTGTAATTAGAAGGAATTGATTACAACACTAGAGATAGGATGACATAAATTTTTCGGATTAAGGTCAAACCTAATAGAGGGACTTATAAATAAAAAAATGCAATCCTATAAGATTTAACCTAAGTAATTCGGTTAGAGACCTTAGGATTAGTTATTAGTAGACTAAAGGTCAGCTACTAGCATACTATAGGAGTCTCCACGGTCCAACACATTAACAAAACAATTGCATGATAAAAGATCAATCTGTTAACGGTTTAAGAGGATTCGAACCTATATACTAATTTCTGATAATGATAGTTTTCTAAGTGAATTCCACTATCTCTGTGTGAATTTTTTTCCTATTTCTTTAATTGTTTTAGTTTTTATTTTCTTTTTATTAAAAATCTAAAATCAATCCTTAAGTTAGATAGTTAGGGAAGGTCAAGTACTAGCATTCAAAGTCTTCATGGGATCGACCCGTATTTTCAATACTAGTTATAACTATGTTGTGCACTTGTGATTTATTACAATATTGACTAAGTTAAAATAGTTCAATCAGATAGTGTAACTTTTCATATTTGTCTTGGTTTTGTATCATTTGAGGAGCTCCTAGAAAAGGAGTATGTTCTTGCCAATTGATCTTCCACTTATGAAAGCATGTTGAGCTGGATTGATGATCTTCTTTAGGCTATACTTTAGTCTATTGGCTAGTATTTTATTGATGATTTTGTATAGGATATTGCAATAAGCTATAAGTATGATCTCTGCTTTGGGATAAGGCTAATATAAGTTTTGTTCCACTCTTTTAGGATGACCTTTTTCTAGAAGAATTCCGTTACTGTTTAAATCACATCCTCCCCTAGAATATTCCAGTTTTACTAGAAGAATCTCCCATTAAATTCATCTAGTCCAGGTGGTTTATCCGGGTGTATAGAGAACAAAGCTCCTCTAATGTCCTCTCCAGTTATATCTATGGTGATTTTTTCCTTTCCTACTCAGAAATTTGTTTAATCCCCTTAAATACTTCTTCTAAAATTTCCTATACCTCTACTTCTTACCCAAACTATTTTATACAGAATTCATAATTAATTCTTTTTTATTCTCTTAATCTAAGAATCTTTGACCTATCTCATTTCTAAGTATTTGATGTAGTTCTTATTTCTTCTTGCTTTAATGGAGTTTATGTATAGCTTGTGTACCTCACTCCTTTCTTCAACCATAGCATCTTGGATTTCTGTCTAAGCTTGTTACTGATGTTCTCCAAAGAGTTATTGTAATTGTTTATTGGTTCAACTTCTTCCTTTTCTTATATGCTGGTCATATAGTCTTGTTATTATCCTTCCTCAGAATTTCAGCAGTTTTTTTTTAAAGTTTTGATCTTTTCATGTTACTTTGGGATTGTGTTTTCTCTGCTTAGTATTTTCAACTTTTCCTTTCATAGGCTCGAGTTACTAACAGAGTTTGCATCCCTTGGTGCCTACGACCTTCTTCTTCATTCCTCCCTTAATGCTTCCCTAAATTTGGTGTGTTTCATTAGGTGATTGAATACTCTAAATGGGGCTCTTCTTTTTTTGTCAGGATGGACAAATCTATCACTGTTACAATATGGTTTGAGATGGTTATTTCCTCATAGATTGTAGTGCTGAGAGGAAAATTTTGTAACCAAGTTGTATTAATTGTACTTTATCAAGCTTCTTTAATAAGAACCAGCTCCCTGCTTGTTTATTACTCTATGTGAATACGTTACCTAGGAACTTCAAGTCTATCAGCCATATGTTCTAAGTCATTTTTTGAAGTTCTTTACAGTTCTATTATGACCAATTCCTGCCTCCCTAAGTTTCACTCAAGTAAAGGGTGTAGTTGAAGTACCCTGCTAGTATCCAAGGTGTTTTAATGCTATTGTTAGTTTTGACTATTTCCTCCCAGAGTGTCTACCTTTAGAACTCATAGCTTGCAACATACACTTTATATACTATTATTGGTCTTCTAGTGCTTTTTATCAGCAACTCATAATGGATAATTTGGTCTGTACATTTCCAGTTGATTAGGTCTAGCATTGAACGGTTAAGCCTTGTTTGTGACAACTCTTCCATTGACATGCTTTTCATGAGTAGTCACCACTTTCCAATCTTTCCTTAGGAACCATATGCACTTCTCAAGCTTCTCATTTTTTTTAATTATTTTGGTTTCTAATAAACCAACAAAATCTACAAAGTTTTTACTGATGATATCCGTTATAACTAGATATTTATTTAGGCTATTAAGCTATTGCTAATTTTATTATTTTTTCTTTATTCCTAATTTTTTCCTCTTGGTTTTTTTACTTGCACTAGGGCATATAACTTTAGTTCCCAGCTTTGTACCTGATGTTTCTCCTTTATCTATAAAATGAGTTTTATTTGCTTCTTCTTGGCCTTGCTCTTGGTCTTTCATAACCTGCTTACCTTTCTATGAAGTGTTTTTTTCTTTCCTAGCTTGGATTCGACTATTTTGTTCATCAAGGTGTTCCCTCCTTCATTTTGGATTCTCCACCATTTGTTCTATGCCATCCTAAATAGTCTTCTCCTCTTTATAGTTCTCTTTGTTTTCCTCCAGTTTTGTTTATCCTCTTTATTTTTTGGTTTCCACATATATGTTACCTTTACTAAGTCTTCTTCAAAGCCTCCATCTTCCTTTAATCTCATACTTTTGAGGGATTCAAACAATTTTTTTGGTAATATCCACATCTATGCACACCCTTGTAAGCCCTATTATCTTCATCATAGCTGTATTTTCATCCATCCACAGTGGTTTCCCTATTTTGCTTGCTATGTGGCTCATTCCTCTGTTGACTAGCACTCCAAGGGAAATTTGTGAAAATTCACCCATAAAGGTATAGTTTCTAGCTTGCTCCTATTTAATATGAATCTAGGATGCCATTTTTTAAGCAAGATTGGATGTCCTAGCACATGTCAGGGGCCTGCATCTAGTGTTTTTTTTGTACATTTTCCTCTGTATTGAATTTAAATATAAACAACTTGTCCTCATTCACCATTATATTGATCAGTCCCATATTTCTCCAAGCTAATAATACCCATTTTTGTACTACTAGGAATGCTAGTCTTTTCTCTAGGAAGAAGCCAACTAGGGAAGTGCTTCATTTCCTTGCTTCCTGTTGCAATACTTTCATTGGTGCATGGATATGTTCTTCATTCTTCAACTTTACATATCTAAGCTTCTGAAGGTTGCCTGTGTCTCCTACTATCGAGCTCCAGGTTGTCTTCCTCTTCATTCACTCCTAGTATCTCCTTTCTGAAGTTCCTTTTGGGGGAGGGGGGGGGGATTTGGTGAGGTTGTTTATAGTGGTAGGTGTTACTTCTATTTCTACAAGGTTTAATTCATAGGTGGTTAACGGGTTAAGGGTTTGTTATAGTTCATGACAGATGGGGGTTCATCTCAAATTAGATTTATAATAAGTATTTCGTAATAAGTATCCGCACGTTTGTTTATCTAAGTGCTTATTGTGCAATAATTTTAATTAATCTTTAATCACTTAAAACTTCCTCATTAATTTATAGGCTTTATAGCCTACAATTGGGGTAGATAATACTTCAGTTAAGGATTCTTGAGCCTTTTCCTTCTAGTGATCTTCTCTTTGTTAGAGAATAGATCAACCAAAATTTTTAATTGCATACCCTAGTCTTTCTTATTCTTGCTACATTCATGAAGTTTGTGTCCTTTCCATTAATCAGTCTTGTTTAGCAAACTTTTTAGATTTAAAACTCTCAGGTTATGTCATATACAAATTCTCAAGAAAATTCCCATTAAAAGTTTTGTTTTGACATCTATTTGCTATATTTGATAATTATGATATACTGCTATAGCTAATAAAATCCTAATGGACTTTTTTTTTGAAAATTTAAAGAATTGTATTGATAAAGTAGGATTAAAGAACAACTATCAAAGAGGAGCTACACTCTCCTTAGTCTTTTACATCAAAAGCCAACAATAAAACGATATCACTCAATCAGCTCCACTAGAACGACATCGTAACACTAACAACCGTATTCGTTATACCTAAACATAGTCATTTGTAACAGAGGTAAGGATCTCTCCCTTCTACACATCAACGGTTATAGTATTTCCAAATTAAGGCTATGCGATTAGAGCCAACTTTGTTTCTTGGCTTCCTTCCACCTAATTGAAGGTAAGAAATCTGATCTTTGTGCATCGTCCCTCTTTAATCCTTCTGTAGCCATGGATATTAAATCTCCCAAATTAGGTGTATATCACCATAGAAGGACAATACGAGAGAAGATGAAATTATAGAGATCTTTTGGTTTTAAGGCTAACCTAGAAATTCTCAAGAAAATTCCCATTAAAAGTTGTGTTTTAACATCTATTTGCGATATTTCATAATTATGATATACTGCTATAGCTAATAAAATCCTAATGGAATTTTTTTTGAAAATTTAAAGAATTGTATTGATAAAGTAGGATTAAAGAACAACTCTTAGAGAGAGGATCTACACTCTCCTTAGTCTTTTACATCAAAAGCCAACAATAAAATGACATCACTCAATCACCTTAACTAGAACGACATCGTAACACTAACAACCGTATTCGTTATACCTAAACATAGTCGTTTGTAACAGAGGTAAGGATCTCTCCCTTCTACACCTCAAAGGTTATAGTATTTCCAAATTAAGGCTATGTGATCAGAGCCAGCTTCGTTTCTTGGCTTCCTTCCACCTAATTAAAGGTAAGAAATATGATCTTTGTGCATTGTCCCTCTTTCATCCTTCTGTAGCCATGGATATTAAATCTCCTAAATTAGATGTATATCGCCGTAGAAGGACAATTACGAGAGAAGAGGAAATTCTAGAGATCTATTGGTTTCAAGGCTGACCTAGAAATTCTCAAGAAAATTCCCATTAAAAGTTTTGTTTTAACATCTATTTATGATATTTCATAATTATGATATACTGCTATAGCTAATAAAATCCTAATGGACTTTTTTTTGAAAATTTAAAGAATTTTATTGATAAATTAGGATTAAAGAACAACTCTTAGAGAGGATCTTCACTCTCCTTAGTCTTTTACATCAAAAGCCAACAATAAAATGACATCACTCAATTAGCTCCATTAGAACGACATCGTAACACTAACAACCGTATTCGTTATACCAAAACATAGTCGTTTGTAACAGAGTTAAGTATCTCTCCCTTCTAAACGTCAAAGGTTATAGTATTTCCAAATTAAGGCTATGCGATCAGAGCCAGCTTCGTTTCTTGGCTTCCTTCCACCTAATTGAAGGTAAGAAATCTGATCTTTGTGCATTGTCCCTCTTTAATCCTTCTGTAGCCATGGATACTAAATCTCCCAAATTAGGTGTATATCGTCGTAGAAGGACAATGATGAGAGAAGAGGAAATTATAAAGATCTATTAGTTTCAAGGTTGACCTAGACTCGACCGACTAGGTAATAGCTTACAACATTTTTTGCTGCTTTTTTAGTTCTGTACTTCCTCTGATTGTCTTACATGCACATATGTTAAACATATTTTGAGCTTAGCCTCTCTGAGTGTATTAGCCTCGAATTATGCACTCAGAGAGGCTAAGATACTTTTGTTGCATGTCTGGTTGAGATTTTTGAGTAGGATGAGCTCTCGGAGTTCTCTTAGGTAGGCCAGCCCGGCCTAACCCGCCAAGGGCTCGGTTAAATTTTTTTTCGGGCAGGCCTGGTCCAAGACCCGAGCGTGCTGAAATGACCTGAGCTATGGCCTGACCTGGGGGCCAAAAACGGCCCGTGGCTAGTGGGCAGGCCGAGGTCAGCAGGACCGTGGCCCGGCCTGGCCACGGGCAACCCGTCGGTCCTCAGTCGGCCTGGTCATTTAATATATTTTTAAATTTTTTATATATTTATTTTAAGACAATTTGAAAAAGTTGTAGTTGTATTTTTAAAATTCATAAATTATAAATTATAACATAACAATTTATAGTAAAATGTAAGATGAAATTACCTATAAATTATACAAAAATGTTTATATAGAATAAAAGATATAAAATACGAACCAATATATATTTATTAAAAATATGTAGCAATGATAATGTTGTCATAATTATTCTCTACAAGCAAGTCAATTTAAATTTAAATTTTTTATTTTTATTATAAAATTAATTATAATGTAAATGTAAAAAAGTTATTATTTAAGTAAAATAAATTTATTTCGAATATTATTTTTACGTGTTTAATAAATTATTATATTTATTTTTAATATATATATTTTTAAAAATACGTTTATTAAGTTTATAATATAATATTTTAAATTTTTAATGTTTTTATAAATTATGTACAAAAACTCTTAATTGACATAGTTGTTGTACTTTTAGCTATTGTTGATTTTTTTACTTTTATAGTTGTATAAATATTATTGTCTTTTCGTATTATATCTATTATTAAATAATCATTTTAAAAATTTATTTTTTATTACACATATTAAAAGAAATTAATTAATATGATAATTAATCTTAACAAATTTAAAGTTTTTAATTTATTTTTCATTTTTAGACAATATATACATTATGCATATATGTATTTATATTAATCTTAAAATGAATTAATCACTTTATTAATCCTAATGTATCAATTCCAAAAGAATATATAAGTAATTCAGTTATAAAAACAAATATGTATAGTATATTATATTGAAAATAGCTATTATTTTATTAAAACTAGAATATATTTTATAAATACTTTTGATATGTCTTTATAAATTATTATTTTTATTACTTTTGAAAATAGTTTTTAATTTTTTTTTCTAAAATCATTATATTCTAATTAATCTAAATTTATATTCATATTTTTTTCTCCTTTCTAAATTCTAATATTAGAATATTCATTCGTAAGTCACTCTAATTAAAAGTTTGTTAAGAGTAATTCCTTACTCGAAACCTTGAGATAAGTTTTATTTTAAATCCTTCTCGACCTTAGATTGTTATAAGTATATTATATTTCATAAAATTTATAAAATTTTTCCCTTTTGTCTTTATCTATATATATATATGTCACATCTTTAAATTATAACAACATACAATTATGATATAATAAAGTTATTGATTTATCGAATATTAAATTACAAAACATTTAGATCTTTTTATTTAAACCACTTGATATTTCATTTGAATAAAACTATAAGTCATTAAATGAAAACGTAACATCACTAACTTCTTGATGTTTTAAGTAATATTTTAGGTATAATGAGCTAAATATTAACACAATTTGTGTTAAAATTCATTAAATCGGGTTTAGATTGAAGGGTGCTAATATATTTGCGTATCATTGATGGGAAAGTACATTTTAAAATTAAAATCTTGAGATGTATTTATTGGTATGATTAATTAGGAGTTTTAATTCAATTGATTAGAAATTTGTATGAAAAGTCATTAAGTTAATA
>JANKOD010068359.1:0-11067 GCA_026284645.1 Erythroxylum acuminatum | reverse complement strand
AAAATATAATTGAAAAATATTATCCTTATTCATCAAATAATTTGAAGCTTAATTAAAAAAGAGATTATTAAATAAAAATCAATTGATTTATTTTGATTTATAAGAACTTATTAATTTACGAAAATTAACCGGTTAATTAATAAATTAATCGATTTTTAACAACAAGAATTATTAATTGGCTTTTACAAAAAGCTCTTCTCATAAAAGCTCTATTGACAAAAGCTCTACTGATAAAAGCTCTACTGATATAACCTCATCCAAACAGGCACTTAGACAATAACTTCATTTAATAACAAACAAAAAAAATACAAAGTAAATGAAGTAAATTACTTAGTTTTTTAGTGTGTATTGGATAAATGTTTAGATGAGTATTATATTTTATAGACTTTGTATTTTAAAAAATTATTTAATAAATTAACAATCTTAAAATCAAATAAATGATTCAATTTATTTAATAAATTAATAATCTTAAAATCAAATAAATGATTCAATTTAAGTAATAGCATACATTCTTAAAATACAACAAACTTACTTATTTTAACACAAAAACTTAAAGCATCTTAAATAGTAAATTTAACCTTTTTACTATTAGAAATTCTTAAAAAATCTCTTATCACTTGTTATAATTAATATTAATAAATGTGAATTAGATAGGCTCTCAATTATAAATAATAAATTTTAATTATATTTTTAATGTATTACTTAACAAATTATTAATTCAAAAATATACACTAAATTTAACTTAAGTATGGTAATAAACTCTTAAAATAGAGCCAACTTATTTTTTTAACACAAAATCTACTTCAAAATTTCGAAGTGATGTAGAGTTATAGGAGTTTTCATTAGAAATAGTAGTGAGTTGACCATACTTTTTTCAATAAAATTTTGAAATTTTTAATGACAATTATTTAATTAAAAATATGAGAAATTCAATTTATTTGAAGATATGAATTTAAATTTATTAATAAAAATTGAAACTTTTATAGTGAATGTATATATATATATATTTATAACATATATATATTGATAAAATGAATAACATGAAACCAAATTCGTTAATGAAGGAAGATACGATTTTTAGAAAACATCTATATATGGTTTTGAGAAATTCATTTAATTGACGATAACTAATGGTTATGAGAGTGGAGACCAGAGACTAGAGAGTGGAGACTAGAGAGAGTAACTAATGGTTGTAATTAAGATCGTCAATAGTTTGCATCACTTTTTATGTATGTAGAAACATTACATTTAGTATGATAAAGGTAAGATAATATAAAAAATAAACAAAATTGATATATTAAAAAGAAAAGAGTTTACCCTCAATATCTTCAGTTTCTAACCAACTTTGAGCATACATTAGGGCTTTTACGGTACGAGAATAAAGTTGAGCACGATGAAGACTAATAACCTTATCACCAGTGCTAAATCATACTCTAAAACAACAATAGATGATGAAATTGTTAATAGATCTTGTGCAATTATTTGCATGATCGGAAAATTATTTTCACAACTCTTCCACCATAACAATACATTGAACTGCATAATTTTAACTTCGACCACATAACCTTGCATCAAATATTTATTTAATTTCATTATATTGTATAAAGTCTTATCCCCTTTTTCTTTTAGAACTTTTGTATGTAAAAGTAACAAACTGCTCTTAGAAGATGAGCCCAAACCTAAAATTGAAGTCAGAGTTGAATAGTTTGAACTACTACCATCTCGATCCTAAATTTTGTCCATTATGAGTTAATAATCGTTAAATACATCATATTAGAATTGGTTCGTGATATCTATATGCCCTTGGGCCTAATCACCATACAACACATTATACATAAAATTAACCCCCTACATCTTGTATCTTAGATCCAACACATATATGACTGCAATAATATGTCCAACTATATACCAAGAATTCAACTTCTCTATCACCTACTCTGTCATAACCCGAATAACCTCATTGGAATCTAATATTCAATCAGATAAAGTTTTCTTTATCTTATACATAGTGCTAGAGGAACAATGCAAAGTTGGATTTTTTTGAAGAATAATTTAGCACATTATAAAATAATTCCAACTTTACATAAAGTTCTCTAGCCAACTTTCATTGGTCTTTTTTAGGCATGCAAGTGTATTGAGAATCTCATTTTCTAGGTCTGGTAAACACTTCAACATATAAGTAACATCTTGAAGGTTGAGTTTCATCTTGTTGGATAATAAAAAATCAACTTATTTATACTTAGAATGTATAGTAATCATGTTTTTTTTTTCAAAATTCCTAACTTTTTTAGCTGTTGCACTCTAATATTACTACAATATTCTAAATTGAATCTATTGTTTCCTTTATCATCTTCAATTTATCCTTCACAATCAAATTCAAAATATGCGCAAAACAATGCATATAAATAACCTTTCATCGACCAACAACCATACCTTGTTCTTCAACTTTTCAATCATAACATCATTTATAGTACAATTATCAACTGTTAAGGTGGATAATTTGGTGTCGATCTTCCAATATGTCAAATAGTCTCCAAATACGATTATCAACCTTTCACTTGTATATGGTACCTGTATATAAATGAACCTACCATATACAAATATGACCAACATTAATCAAAAAATAATCAAAATATGATAACAATATTAAATAGTATAAATCACTCCAAAAGTTTATTGCATAGAGTTTAGTCATTGTTAACATAATATGTCATCACTGTCGTATAACTCTTCCTTTAGTTATTGGTTGCCCACATGTCAACTGTAATGTAACCCATCATTCAATATTCGATAATGTTCTTAAATTTTCTTTCTTCTTATCTTTATATATCTTCATAATGCCTTTCTTCAATATATTCCGAGTTGGAATCTTAAAGGTCAGTTGTAATGAGTTACAAAATATCCTAAATCTTGTGGTATCAATTACAGGTAGTGGATGTTCATCATTAATTACCATAAAGCAATAAAAATCTTGATTTGTTGCTGCCATAAGATGTTTCAATCATTTCATTATTTCCTCTCATTAGGTTGAGGGCAAAAAATGTTTGGCCTCCTGATACGATCTTCTTTCTGTTACACGAATCTACATGTCTCTTTAAATGAGAGGTTTCACCTTTTGAACTCCTGACTAACATCTTGTAATAATACTTACATTCGACTTTTTCTACTATTTCCATTGATCTAGTCTTGTTGACGTCTTGTTTGGAATCACTTCAACAAGACTAGATCTTATTAAAGTGCTAAACTTTACTTTAATCTAGTTTACTTTTCAATTGACTCGGACTTTTAACTTCACTTAGGACAGGATTAGAAGTTTATGCTTGTATCTCTAATATTGAATTACAACTCTCCTCTAAAGGAATATGCTCATCCATATGAAACAATCAACATATTTATATGTATGATATTCATAGTCATAATTGATAATTCATAAATATGAAAGGGAATATGATATCATAAATTATAATAATATTATTTAAAGTTTATTGGTGACTTACACAATCAATTACACTCATCGTGTAAATCACTGTGAAGTTTTTGTGCAGACTTACATAGTCACTTACATGAATGTGTATGTCAGCCCCAGATGGCAAAATCCCAAAAATTTTTGTATTCCACAAAATCAATCTTGAATTAAAAGATTTAAATGCAGAATATGACTAAGGAATTTTACCTTAGTGGGTGGGTGATGAAGCAGCAAAAAAAGATGACGATTAGGTGGCTAGGAAGTAAGGCCGTAGGGCGGTGCAACAAAGGGGCGGTGGGAGGGAGTGTGAAAATTGGAAGAGGAAGGAGAAGGATGCGGAGAAAGACGACATGGGGGCGTATAGCATAATAGATTGGTATGAGAGAAAGAGAGAAACTTAAGTCTAAAAGTAGGGGAAGAAAACAATTCAGGAGAAGGAAAAATGGTAGGGAAAAACAACACAGAATAACCTAAACTAAAACAACACTATTTGACTTCGTAAGAAGTGAAAAAGCTTAGCCTAAGACAAATTAAAAACAAAATGATATCTTTTAAATTTTAAAACTTGTCAGGCCTCAAGCGAAGCTCGAGTCACTAACTCGAGGCCAAATTTTTTTTTACTATTAAAACCTTTTTACTAGTCAACCTATTACGAGAAGTGTTTTACAAAGTAACTTGGGTTGCAAAGAAATGGACTCACATCACTTAATATCAATTTAAGCCCATCAACACAAAATGAAAGTCTAGCACAAAGAGGTCCATAAATATAACAGTTAGTAAACCACTTGAAATTATATACTCAGATATATGGGGACCCTCACCCTACCTATCCTCTGTTGGATATAGATATTATATCATTTTCATTGATGCCTACTCAAGGTTTACCTGGTTTTATCCACTCAAGCTCAAATCTGAAGCGCTATCAACATTTATTAAATTCAAAACTCATATAGAACTTAAACTTGAGCTAAAGATCAAAGCTATTCACACGGGGGGAGGGGGGGGGGGAATATAAATCCTTTTCGTCTTATTTATCTCGACATGGCAATACACCCCGTTTCACCTGCCCCTATACACATCAACAAAACGGTGTTTCCGAAAGGAAACATCATCACATCATAGAAATGGGTCTCACTTTGCTCTCTCATGCCCATATGCCCTTAACCCTATGACTTGAAGCTTTTTTTACTGCCACCTACCTTATCAATAATTTACCCTCATCCAAACTCCAAAATAAATCACCCTTTGAAAGACTATACAACAAAAAGCCGAATTACAAGCATTTAAAACCCTTTGGCTGCAGTTGTTTTCCCTATCTATGTTACTACTCTGCTTACAAACTTAATTTTCACACTTCAAAGTGTGTATTTCTAGGCTATAGTCCCCATCAAAAAGGCTATATGTGTCTTAATGCCAATGGTCAAATTTTCATCTCCCGCCATATTGAGTTTAATGAAGAGGAATTTTCATATCTAGCTTTTTTTTTCTTCAAAAAAAACAGAAGCCTTCTACTTCAGGTTCTCACCATTGTTTACCCCTTTCTACTCTAGTCCCTGCCACTCCCTTTAACAGGTTACTCCAAGGCACGGCTCTGCAAGCAGATCAGTCATCTCTACCTTCACAGTCCGTTGACATTCATCAGGTACATTCTTCTCCACTTTTATCTACTCCTTTATCTGTTTCTAGTTTTTATCCTTCACACATTGGTTCTCCTACTACCACACATTTTGTCAATACTTTTATACCTCTTGTTCTGTCAACCATAAACACCACCTTACCTGTTGGGCCCCGTTTTTGGAGCCCAACTATCTGGAGTCATAAAGCATGAGCTGGTCTCTTTGTAGGGTTATTTCCATGTACCCTCATTAGCCGTCATCCTACAAGGGTGGCATGCCCCACTAGTCAAACACCAAAATCACATATTGATTTCTTTAGAACAATTGTAGCTCTATGTCTCTAGTTTATTTTGAAATAAGAACCGTCTCATTTGGAGCTCTACAGATTAAAATATCATCAAAATACCGAAGTATGTTCATAACCAATTCATGCTCTTCCAACCGATCCCTCATTTTGTTTTCATCAATTTTTTTGAATTCAACACCAAAGGCTACTAATTTTTATGGAAAGATAGCTAAATGTCTTAGGGATCTATTTCTTCAAGAATCACTAAATTTGGAGGTCGGGTTATGAAGTTATGGCCAAAAGAATCAACCATGCTCATGTCCTCAATCATGTTGTATCTATCTCGGGACAATTTGCATAACTTTTACTAGAGATGTCGGATTAAGGTCATTCTTAGACTATTTGAAAAAGGACTTCTAAATCTACAACTTTTGTGAAGACTCTGACAAGAGATTTTGTCATTTAGAGGGTCAAAACACGTGGCCGTGTGAAATCACAAGGGTAGCCCGTGTTTCTTTCGGGTCTGATTGTGCTTCTGCGTTAGGAACACACGACCAGTGTGAATATACACGGCCTGACCGTGTAACCTTCGGATTTGGCAATTTTGTTTGGAGGTTCAAAACACAGACCATGTGCATTTACACGGGCAGACCGTGTAACCCACGGGTCTGGCAATATTTCTGCATCAGGAATACACGATCAGTGTGAATATACATGGCCTGACCGTGTAACCTTCGGGTCTTGCTAAATTTTCCCCTCTCCAATGGATCCTACATCCATCCTAGCATCCCTTTTACTCATAATCTTCCCAAATTCAACTCTCCTAGCGCGATATCACTTCATATACTCTAGTTATTCGAGATACACATCCTATGCAACATCACCTACTCAAACGATCATATCTCTCAACTCCGATATCCAAAAATTGCATACTTCATATCGTTGGAAAGCTAGAAAGACAAGCTACAACTCCCATGAAGACGACTTTGTCTAATTCATCCTAAATTGATGCAATTTCCCCCTAAAGTTAGAACACAATTTCTACCCCTATGAAAACTTGAAATTTGCAATGTAAAAACTTGAAAGGTCATAAACAAACATAATGTATATATATTTCATTCACATTAAAAAAATAAGAGTTTTACAACGCTTTAGTGGGCATTTCGAGCCACCTTACATCATAATCCAAAATACAAACTTTACAAGAACAACAATTGCTCAAAATGCGACTAAAGCCTTATTTTACAAAATCTAACTTCAAAAACAAAATATGCAAATTAGAGTGATACCTTGACTCTCGACTCGATCACTCGATATCTTGCTCATCGCCTGAAGATGGACTCGTGGTTAACAATTTTATAATCGATAGCATGCAAAAACTATTGAAAACCCTCATGATCATAGCAAATTCTCATGAAAATCCATAAAATGCAAAATTCTCAAATTCTCAACTTATTAAACCAATTCACAACTCACATAAGTCATGTATCACTTAATTCACAACTCACATAAGTCAAACCAATTCAAACTCACCTAAGTCAAGCATTCATTAAACTTGTCAACACATGTAAACAGATAAGCACATCATAATGGTTTGGGCAGATCCATAAACATGATGAACTACACAATTCCACATAATGGTCCTGTGTAGTCGTAAACTTGAGGGAGTCTATGAAGGAGCTCCGTACCACTAGCGGGCAGGTGAGAGAAGCCTTTAACTTGATCAACATGCACGTGACATTATTGAATGGACTACACCAAACCCACATAACATGTAATTCATGAATTGAAAGCAGTTTGCCCATATGGCACATTTTTGGAAACTTGATTTCATATATTTGCTATTCTTTCAAAAATCATATCCATCATCATTTCACAATTCCACAACCAAAATCCTATACCAAGCATAATAGTCATTTCTCAAATCATTCAAAAACAACAAATACCATAATTATGAGGCAATTAGCAATCATTCCCATATCAGCTCAAAATTCATTCATAAAATTCACATGCCAAAAACATATGGCACATTCTCAAGTATTTAAAGAACAATAAATGCAC
Organism: Erythroxylum acuminatum; assembly: GCA_026284645.1. Classification (NCBI taxonomy): domain Eukaryota; kingdom Viridiplantae; phylum Streptophyta; class Magnoliopsida; order Malpighiales; family Erythroxylaceae; genus Erythroxylum; species Erythroxylum acuminatum. The sequence continues at coordinate 3,638 of JANKOD010068359.1, read as the reverse complement.
ATTTATAAGGTAGTTGGAAAATCATTTAATTCCATTTATTTGAAGAACATTTATGGCTTATTGACTCTATTATAAAAAGTAACCCACCTTAATTTCCTTACTTGAAAAGTTGCTCAAAGATGTCTCTCCTCTCGTCCCTTTTGCCTCCCTTCACATTAGCAAAAATCCCCAATTCAATAGGAATCCAAATTGGACAACCCAAAGAAACATATGCATAAAATTGATCCTATAATACTTAAACCCATGTATTTCCTGAGCTCTTTGAACCAAAACCCCTTCTAAAATCCAAAGGATTAAATATAAACTTACCTTGAATCTTTACCAAACAATGATTTTCTTGGCTCTAATGGAAGCTCTAATCCTCCTCTTTCTTTTTCCCTTTTTGAGCAAGTTCAAAATCACTCTTTAAGACTAAGAAAAATCAAAACCTAGCTTATTTTTCTTTCTCTCATTTCTTTTCTCTCCAACGACACTCTCTCCCTCTCCTCTGTTCTAATTTTTGTTTTTTCCTCTTCAAACGTAAGACAAGTCTTCTTTCTTTCTTTTATACCCTTAATAAATCTAAAATGTCCAATTTACCCTTCCTTCAATGCCTTAAGACTTTACAACTTAAGTGATCTTCCAACAATGCCCCTCATGCAATCTTAGCACCCTAACACTTTAATTCAATTAGCCTATATCATATAATCTCACTCACATTAACATGCTAATTAACTCCAAGATAAATTAATCTATCAAGACTTCAAAATTACTTTCAATCATGCTTAATTAAGACAAAAAATTTCCGGGGCTAATATTACCTTCCACTCCTTTGCCAACCCATCCTATGCAAACAAGATCCAAGAGTGGTATCTACAAGTTTAAACTCTACGCCACTACAATCACCAATGCTCTCCATCCCTGTTTTGCTCAAGAATCTGATGAGCCTGGTGAGCCTACTACTCCAGCAATACGTTTTGTTTATCAGAGGAGGAAGAAAGCTCGCGGCCTTCCTAGAGCTGGGTCCAACATTGAGGCATGAAGGAATCCGAGTTATGAATAAGAGGGGTAGCTGTTGGGCGGCAAGTTTGTTAAATGTTGTTACATGTCAGTTACGGTTTGTTACAGAAATTATAGTATATAAATAGACAGAGAATGTATGAGAAGGGGAAGAATAAATTTGTAAACAATGATGACATTGATGAGCATGGCAGACTCATGAATTCTGCTGGTGTCAGCTTATACAAACATTCCTAATACATTCATTCTATTCTTCTCTGTTCTTCGTTTCCATTGAGTCGACCTTCTTTTGCTCTGCTATAGTTACATTGTGTCTGCTCTTATCAATTTGGTATCAGAGCCCTCGATCCCCCTGTGAGTGTTCTTTATTTCGAATCTTCAAATATGGATCCCATATACCCAAAAACTCGTATGGAGTCCAGAGTTGAGCAGCTCGAAGAAGACATCAAAGACATTAGCGCCAATATGACACTTCTCATTTCCCAGATGCAAGAAAACCAGAAACACATTCTTGACACCCAAACCAATATTAATCTCATCCTCCAGAACCAAACCCAGAACCAAACACCACCCCCTCCAACCTTTCATCTCGGTGAATCCAGCAACTCCAAGACATACGACAACCAAGAAAAAAATAAAGAAACAACAAACACATTACCCACTATTGCCCAAACACAAAACGTCCACAACCATTCACCGTATCCACCCATCCCAGCCACCACCCTCACACTAGCTGAGAACGTGATCAATAAAGACAAGTTTCCTAGGAAGCTAGAGCTTCCCGTGTTTGATGGGGGAGGAGCAGATTCTTGGATCTTTCGTGCCGAACGATATTTTGCCATTAATCGATTGTCGGAAGTGGAGAAATTGGAGGCGGTTGGCGTGTGCTTTGAGGGAGAGGCTCAGGCTTGGTTGCGGTTCGAAGAGCGTCTCAGTTCTTTCTCTTCCTGGGACGAACTGAAAACCCAGATGTTGCAACGTTTCGCTGGATTATTGGACGGTACTCTCTTGCATCGTTTCTTTGCTGTGAAACAAGTAGGTACGGTGGCTGAATATAGGGCTCAATTCGAATACCTGGCGGCTTCTGTGGGAGCTCTCGATGATGACACTATGACCGCTGTGTTTATGAATGGGTTACAAGAGAAAATCAGGGCGGAGTTATTGGTTTTGAACCCCAAAACTTTGAAGGAGACCATAGCCACCGCGGGAAGGATAGAGAGAAAGAACCAAATCTTGGGTATGACCCTACACCCGAAAACCCAAAAAGACCCAACACTAATACCCAAATTTGACCACAAAACCATCACATGGACCAAACCCTATAACCCAGTTAGCCAACCCAACCTCTCTGACAAATCCCATAGCCCACAACCCACACCCTACCTTTCTTACAAATCACAGCCCATTGAAAACCCTAACTCACCCATCGTTACATCTCCACCAAAATTCCGAAAACTCACACCTCTGGAGGCGCAGACCAAACGGACACAAGGACTGTGTTTTCGGTGTGACGGAAAATGGCATATTGGGCATCGTTGTCCGCGCAGGGAACTGAATGTATTATTGGTTTGTGAATCAGAGGAGCGTGAAGATACAGATGAGGAAGAAGAAGGGGGCGTGGCTGTTGTTGAAGCGGCTCCCAATAGTGTTGAGTTATCTTTAAACTCGGTTGTAGGCTTGTCGGAGCCACGAACCTTGAAGTTGAAGGGGGAAGTTCATGGGTTGGAAGTTGTCGTTCTGATCGACTGTGGGGCTACCCACAATTTTATCTCTACAAGCTTGGTAGAGACATTGCAGATACCTATTCAAGAAACTTCTCACTACGGAGTCATTATTGGTTCTGGGAAAAACTTGAAAGGTATGGGAGTGTGTAAAGGTGTAGTATTGCGACTGCAAGAACTTACTATTGTTGAGGATTTTTTGCCTCTTCCATTGGGAAGCACCGATATGATACTTGGGCTGAAATGGTTAGCAACTCTGGGAGAGACACGTGATGATTGGAAAAAGTTAACCATGACTTTTGAAGTCGGAGGAAGAACTATTAGGTTGCAAGGTGACCCGAGTCTTACCAAAGCCATGGTATCCTTAAAAACCATGGTCAAGGAATTACAACAGGAGAAAGCCGGAATGATAATTGAACTCTTGAATATTTCAGTACAGAACTCGGATGTCAACGGCCATGAAAATCCAGCTGCTGCGAAATTATTGAGTGAATTTGCGGGAGTGTTTGCTGCTCCAAACGGGTTGCCGCCATTACGTGGAAATGAACATGCCATAGTTCTGAAGGAAGGAACTGGTCCCATCAATGTGCGTCCCTATCGTTACCCACAGATTCAGAAGACGGAGATAGAAAACTTGGTGGCTGAAATGTTGGCGGCAGGGATCATACGACCTAGTGTGAGCCCCTTTGCAAGTCCGGTTCTCTTGGTGCGAAAGAAAGACGGGAGTTGGAGATTCTATGTCGACTATCGTGCCCTCAACCATGCTACAGTGCCGAACCGGTTTCCCATTCCAAATATAGATGAACTGCTGGATGAACTTCACGGGGCCAAGGTCTTCTCTAATGTTGGGCCCCAAACCTGTTTAATTTATTTTTGAGGCATGTTTTAATTTTTGAAGTCTTATTGGATCGGTGATTG
>JANKOD010068323.1:0-11069 GCA_026284645.1 Erythroxylum acuminatum | reverse complement strand
TCTCTCTCACGTTTTCTCTCTTTTCTTCTCCTCTTTGGCTGCTAACGACACTCTCCCTTCTCTTCATTAATTCAAGCCCTTTTGTTTAGTCATTCTCCCCATTTTGCCCTTCACTTACTTAGACTTTCCCATTTTACCCTTGTTTGTCTTTTATGGCTCTACTAACTACTTAAGCTAACTTAATCTCTAACACTTCCTTCTAATTTCAATTTCTAATCCTTCCCTCAAATTTCTAATTAATGACCCAATAATAATAATAATAATTAAACCAACAAACAAATAGAAATAAATAAATAAATAAAAGAATAAATAAAATTTAAAACAAATCAGGATCCAACAGTTGAAGTATTAGAGGAAGAAAAAGTTGGGTTGCACTTGTTCTTAAAGTTCTAGGTGATGTTGAGCCCATTTGGTGACTTCAAAGCTTATGTTTTTGCACCTAATCATACTGAGTTCGAAGCCTAGGAGCAGTAGATTTTCTCACATTTAAATTGGGCTTATTTTGGTCTAATTTAAATAGTATTTGGTTTGATATAAAGACTTGTTTTATTTCCTGTTTTATCTTCGCCTGGATTGGTTATTTTGGCCCGATTTAATGACTTGTTTGGTTTGTTTTATTTTAGCTATTTTGTAAGACTTTTATTACAGGTTTTATTTCTATTTTAATGTGCTAAAAAACTGCAAAATAGGAAAAGTGAGGAGCTAACTTTGTGGCTGCCCATTTGCTTCCTATTTCAACTCATTTGTTTCCTATTCAGTATTATTATTCAGAAAAATATAAGAAAAAGTTGAGATTTTCTCTCAATCTTTTGGCAAGGAATTGTCTAGTTTTTTTTTTTTTCCAAAGAACAATCATTGGGTTTGATTATTTTCCAAAAATAATGAAAAGGGTTTTTTTGTTTGCCGGAAACATTCAATCGTTTGTGTGTTGTGCGATTTCCAGAATTCTGTCCAAGTTCCAATTTCATTTTCCAGTTTCTTTTTCCTGTGTTCATCAAATCAAAAAATTCCCTTCTTCAAGTTTGTTCCTCACTTCTTAAATTAAAATCTCCAAACGACATCTTCACCCAATTCGAACCCCAGCCTCCTCAAAATTCCCGTTTTCATTCCTTATCCGATTAATCCGATTCTTATGTCTAAATTTTAGTTCACAAAAATTTCTACAACTTTTCTTCTTTCCTAGAAACCAAATTCCCAGCCAATTAACCCAAAAATGCCTTCAAATTTCCTATTCCAGTTTTACCCCATCAAAACCAAATGTCCAAAACTTTTCCAATAACCACCAGACCCTATTCCGATCACTTTCAGGCCATTCCTCCATCATTTTTGGTATCAGAGCTAGCTATTTGAGCTGTGATTTGACTCTCCAACATGTCAGGTCCAACTCAAAACGATTTGGAGAAGTTACTTGCAAAAATCGATAAGCTGAGTCTCAAGATGGAGAAGTTTGAAACTTTTCACCTTATGTATCTCCCTCATGACAAGTTCGTTGCAACGACTTAAAATATCTTAATTCCTTTTTAGAGTGAAATTACCAATGTAATTAATCCAGAAAATGGAAAGACTCACTTTATGGATATCTCGAACCCAAAAATTGGCCCAAAATATCTCGGGACACCTTTATGTGAAATATGAAAAAAAAATTAAGTTTACTATAGCGTTGACGGCAATTGCACTGTAGCTGACGTCAGCATGACATCATCCATTGATGTCACATACACGTGGAACGAGAGCCACATCATGTGCACGCGCCACCCAATTTGTATAACGCCTGAGCTGTATGCGCCAGATGCACACTCATTCGTCCTTATCTTCTGGCGCGTGCATTGCACACACCGACACGTGGCACGCTCTTGTCCACCCATGCGTCCACCAATTGCATGCACTAGACATATCACCCTTCGTACAGTACTATTCACCTATTGGGTTAGTGTGGAGTGCCTAAGAAAAGCAATTTTTGGCGAGATTCGAGCCAATTTTTCACGCTCCGAGGCTCGTTATCAACCCATTTTTTAAGGCTAAACATATGTATACTAATTTCATACATCAATAAGTAAGAAAAAACTGAAAAATGAAGTTAACACTTCGAGAACCTTATGGAGAAAAACTGAAAAATCTTCGTTTTTGACCACCCGATCACGTCATCGCTCTGACACCACATGTGATACATAACGGGACCATAGTTACGTATCTCGGATCGAACGTGAAAGGGAAATAAATGAAGAAACGTGAAAAATACTAGATTTCAGTTCCATAATTTCAAACGAGCTTTCCGAAGCCGAAACGAGCACAAAATTACCATCGTCTTCATAGGAACTACGTACTGGGACTCGTTAAAGCCTTTCTATAGTTTTCTCAAAATGTGAACCTCTAAATGGGTCAGGGTAACTTTACGTTCATGAATGACATGAGCAACTGCATGAGACTTTAACCTCTTTATGTACATCCATATCGGGCTTCCCCATCATGGGCCTGATATAAGTTTGGTTCATAGTGATCGGGATCCATTTTCTTCCTAGACTTCAGTCCAGTGACTTAGATCATTTATTTGGTCACTTTATTCTCTTTATCTGGATCAAATTACGTAACTTAACCGATAAGTTATTGAAAATTGATAAAATGCAATTAATCGTTGTCCAACCCAATGAAAAATGTCAAAATATCCAATAAAGACATCTTTCAAAACTTCCTTGCACAATGAATAGTGAGCTCTAGGGTTAAAGTACCAAAAGATTTTGCAGAAAGTAAGATCATATATACTGATCAAGTTAGTCTATAATTCTAAGCTTGAAGTATTTGAAATTGCCTCGTGGGACTAAATTCTTCTCTACTGGCATGTCAGAAATATTATGTTCTATCAAAAACAAACACCATGCCTCCACAAAGATGTAACTAGCCAACTAGAACAGTAGAAGATTGTATGTAGCCCAAGCTTCAACTCATAATATTTGCGAGCATTCATTATTCACATTTTTTCTTGTTTACCCCCTACGTGGGAAAAATATTGAAGTTACAATTCTATTTTGACGAGTGAAGATTTTTAAAGATCCAAGAGCACTGACTACATGTCCAATAATCATGACAACTTAAGTAACTTTCATGAAAGTTTTGGTTGCCCTCTGAGTAGTTCAGTCCTTTTTTAAGAGTCCTTAATGAAGATTATGGAAATAACTACACGTGATTTGACGAACTTTTAGTTTTCTCGACTCACAAGCAAGATAGGTCTTGTAATTGTTGTTTTAGTGCTAAAGATGGGAGAGATATATCACATGATAATAAAATTGAATCCAAATAAATACAATAACATATATAATATCCAACAAGACAAAATTCCAAGAAAATAGAAAGAAACTCTTAATATTTTGAATCATTGATTTGTATTGGTTAATTATGAAATCTTTTATTATTAGATACAAGATAAAGATGAATTGAATTTTATATTTTCTATCATACAAAGGATGAGAACTCCTTATATAACGTGCACTAAAGCAACATATAAGAAAAAAAGTATTATAATAAAATTGTTGAATATTACAACATAATTACATAATATTTAGAACATAATTATGGAAATTATGATATTGTGTATATATTTTAAAATCTCTCTTTAACTTGAAGATGGTAAACCAAAAGTAAGATGAATTTTGCAGAGAAGATCAGGGAAGCGTTGAGGTGGATGAGCTTTAGTGAAGATATCAGTAACTTAATCATTAGAAGAGACTGAGACAAGTTTGATACAATTTTGAAGAATATGATGTCGGACAAAGTAGCAATTATTTTGAATTTGCTTGGTGTGCTTATGAAATACATCCTTATATGTAGTTTGAATTACAATATGATTATCACAATATAAGGGCATTGGAGGAACTTGCTTAATACCCATATCATTAAACAGCCATCAAAGTTAGACTAGCTCAAAATAAGTGTCAATAAGAGTCTGATATTCATATTATGTGTTAGAACGAGACATGATAGTTTGCTTCTTACTCTGCCAAGATATTAAGAAATTGCTAATAAATAAACAATATATAGAGATAGATCATCAATCAGTAGGATCTCCAACCTAATAAATTGTCAGAATAGGCTTTCGGGTCTCATGTAGATGAACTAGAGAAATGGAGATGGTGAAATAAAGATGCTTATAAATAACAAAGAATATGAAAAACTACTACAATGTGAGTGGTACAAGGAACAGGCATGAACTGTTTGACCAAATGAACGACATAAGCTATATCATAGCAAGTGACAGTGAGATAGACAAGAATGACAACCAACTATCAATAAAAAGTTCTATCACTGAGAGGAGTATCATCAATAGAAAAAAAAATGAGCATTGGGCTCAGTGAGAGTACTAGCTATCTTATCATCAATAAGATTGATTCTAGAAAAAATATTTGTAGAACATTTTTCTTAAGAAAGATCGTAACCTCAACGTTTGATGATACCTCAAGATCAAGAAAGTAGCTGAGATGCCCAAAATCTTTCATTTAAAATTATTTTCCTAGAAATGTGACAAGGTTATGGATGTCATGCAAATCATCATCAATGATGATAATGTCATCTACATAAAAAAAAAGTAAGATAATGAAACCTTTCTCATTCTAACGAAGAAATAGTGACTGATCATAGAAACTTAAATGAAAACTGATCTACCCAATAGTCTAGTTAAATTTAGCAAATCATACTTGAGGATCTTGTTTCAGGCTATAGAGAGCTTTTTAATGATGACAAACTTTATTAAGAGGATGATCATATCCAAAAGGTGGCTGCATATAGACTTCCTCAAAAAGATCCCCATTTTAAAAAGTAGTTAGAAACAACTGCCACTGTTTGACAACAACAATAGCAAGAAAGCTACATATAAGGGTGATATGAGCTACAGTAGCAAATGTCTCTTTATAGTCAATATTATATTCCTGTGTGAACCTTTTGGCAACTAAGCAAATTTTATAGCATTCCATAGAACTATTAGCTCGAGTTTTAATTTCATAAACTCATTTGTGGCTAACAATAAACTTGTTTAGTAGTAAACATACTAGATCCCAAGTATGATTGCTAGTAAGAGCCTAAAGTTCTTCTTTCATTGATTGTTTCCATAAAAGGTTAGTACTGGCCTCATGATAAGTGTAAGGTTCATATAAGCAATTAATTTCAGAATAATAATAATAATAATCATGAAAGGTAACTTTGGCTTATCTTACACAAGTACTACGATGAGGAAAGGAAGGAATAATATAAGATTTTTTAGTAACTAGGGGTGAGATGGCATGTAGAGGAGATGAATTGTTATAATCCATATAAATTTAAGAGTTACTTAAGGAAGGCAAGGAGATGGCAGTACTATTTGAACTAGAGTTTCCTATAAACAAGTCATCAAAGAAAAGAATAGATGGTTCTATTAGATATAAAAAAGGAACACTTTAAAGAATATTTTATATTCCAAAAGGTGATGTAACGAGAAATCCAATGATGTTGTGAAACTGGATCCCAATATTGATAACCCTTATGTTATATACCATATCTAAAGAAGCAATATAACCTAGCCTTAGACTTTAATTTAGTGTGTTTATAAGGTTAAAGATGAACAAAACATGCACTACTAAATATACGAAGAGACTAATAATCATGTACATGTTGACATAAACGTTGTAAAGGAGAGAGTGGGGAAAAGAACTCGATTAATTATATAAATAAATTAAGAGCACCCTCCCCTTAGAAGGTCTCAGGGTATACAGAAGAGATAAGAAAAGCACAAACAATATTTAAAATATGTTTATGTTTCCTTTCATCCCAACCATTTTTCTGTAGATGTACTTGAATAAGAATATTGAATTATTGACCCATTCTGAATTGAAAGTTGTGATAATTTAGAGTCTTTAAATTCCATGGCATTATCTGCTGAAAGAATTTTAATAAAACAGGAAAAGTGACTTTTAATAATGGGGAAATTTTGAATATATTTGAGGTATCCCGTATCTATTTTTCAACAAATAAATTTATGTATACCGAGAAGAATCATCCATAAAAATAACAAAGTAATGAGAACCATCCATAGTAGGATTAAGAGCAGGTCCTCAAATAGTAGAATGAATTAAATTAAGAGTAGAGGAAATAATCACTATTATTAAAAGATGAAGCATGATATTTAGTAATTGATAATAAACACAATCAAAATGTTTATTTTTGACATGACCTGAACTGCCGTTTGAAATTAGAGAATTAAGTCTACAACTAGAACTATGAGCCAAACGATAGTAACATTAATGTTAGTTAAACGACAAAAGAGAATCTAGTTCAAATAGTTAACCAAATTTATGCACTATCCCAAGGACTCCCCTCGTCTCTAGATTCTATATAATATAGCCATGACTTGAAAAATGTAAATCAACGCCAAGTTCACATAGTTAACTAACAAAAAAAATAAAGATAATTTGAAACAAAAGAAAATATTAGCTAATATCAACTTAGATGTAGAAATAGTCATAATCTAGGAACAGATAAAATATATCTATCAACAGTGTGAACAATCACAGGAACAATCATAGAAGAAAACAAGGATGAATAAGATGTTATATGATTGTAATAGGCATAATCAAATAACCATGAAGAAGGTGCTCCTATAGTGATTGAAAGGGTTGAGGAACCAATGAGAAATTATAATTGTTATAAAATAGTTTGAACATCATAAAGTATAAATGTCAGAGGTGAAGTGGTTAATAATCTCCTTAATAGTAGTGGTAATGGTAGAAGAACAAATAGGTCTAGCAGAACTAATATTATAATTATTAAAAGTACCAAAACTAATAACTTGTCGATTAAGAGGTCGTTTATGATAATTAACCTTCATATACCTAGGTTTCGTACAATATTTACATATAATAGTGCAAGAAGAACATGGAGGAACGACTAAAGTAATATTTGTCTAAGAAATATAGGCTAAGGAGAATAATTAACTGATGGAGTGGCCAATTTAGAATCTAATAGCGGCAATGAACGCTCAACTCTCAAGCTGTTTAGACGAGTTTTTTCATATAGTAATTCATAAATCACAACATCTAATTCAGGTAAGGGACTATGATGGAGTAAAAAGGTACTAACAGACTTATATTCAAACCTTATAGTCATAAAAAGATGCCAAACATGTTGGCAAATACAAATCCTATATAAACAACAGTAGGGGTATAATCAGGCCATTAAGGATTATAATTTGCCAACTGATCCCAAAGTGTTTGAAGTTTAGAGACATAGCTATATATAGTTTGATTAAGTTATTGGTGAGTGTGATGAAAGCGACAATATATTTAAATTGATGCACATCATCAAAAATAAAATATCTTAATAACTCCTATTTCTCATATGTAATATCAAAATGACATAAATTTCCTTTAATTATAGAAAGATAGGTGTTGCGGAACCATGTCAAAATTTGATGGTTTTGCCATTCCACTGCTCTAATCAGTCTAAATATTTGATGCCATCCTTATTAACAATTTTAGTGGATTTGTTAATTGCACTAGTCATATAACATTAAAGAAGATGACCTTTTAGAAAGCTACATGTCTTTTGTGACCACAAATTGTAGTTAGTGCCATAAACAATGATAGTGATAGGCTATAAGACAGATTAAAGGAATGCTGAGAATTATCAAAAGCCATTAAGGTAGAGAAAATGAACAAACTAGGACTATAAATTGAAAACCATATATGGAACTTAAAGTTGGAGGTAGATTATAAAGAAATTGACTACAAAAATGAAATTTAGGGGCCCAAAAACCTTAACAACTGATTTAAAAACTCAAGAAACTTGTCTGGATAACATTGAATTATGTTGGTCAAAGAAATTGAACTAGATTAACATAAGAGCTAATCGAACAAAGCAACAACTTTGACTGACACTTGTGGGCATATCCAGTGGTAAATTTGACAATAGAAGGTGGTGTTTGAATTGTCTGAAGATGGAGAATGTGATAGTAATCTCATATTGGTCTTTAAGGGTCTGGAAATGGACAGAAAAGCTTGGCCAATAAAGGCTATAAGGACAGAGTAGGTCAGCCAACAAATAAATTACATAACAAGGGTATGAACAAAGGGAAACTGAAATTTAGTGGAGCTTTGATACCATGTTAGCATAGACAAAATAAAGTAGAATTGTTTTTTGTATTTTGTATGATGCAAATGATGGGGGCTCCTTATATACTGTGCAATAGAGCAATATAAGGAAAGAAAATATTATAACAAAATTTCAAAATATTACAACATAATTACATAATATTTAGGGCATAATTATAGGGATTATGATATCTTTTATATATATATGTATGTATGTATGTATTTATATATATGTATATATCAACATTTTTCATGTGATATTGAAAGAAAAATATTGAAAAACTCTCACATATGGCCATAAATAATGTAAACAAAAATTTTACAATTTTGATATCATCTTAAACTTTAAATGTAAGAAAGACCGATGAGAACCACACCATTTGTACATATGTGCGTTTTAACATTCAAATAGATCCCAAATGAAGAATGTAATTCAAGATTTTATAAAAGTTGTTATATTTTTATTGAATTTGATGTCCTTTTATATTAATTTAGTATATATAATTTAAATAAAATAGTAATGCTTATTTTTATTATGATTATACCTTTATAAAATTATAATCACGATAAAAATTTAAACGATAATATTGACTTTAATGAACATATGGGAACCAAAATGATGACTCCCTATTTTTTTTCCCATAAAATTAATAATGGAGATTGCAATAAAAGCCTTATTGTTAAGGTATGTGTTTCTAGCCTTATTTGTTAACCGTTACACTGTCTCATTGTACCTGGTCTCCTATTAAACTACATAGTATCAATGGTCGTCGACTTTGTCTTTAGGTTATGATCTTTCATGTATCATGCATATCCATACTCTTAATCAAGTATCTTTAAGCTTTTTTAAGGGATGAGTTGAATGAATTAGTATCCAAGTATTTATTTTTAGGCATTTAAAAGCATTACACCATCTATTTCGTAGAAAAGGTTAGTTTTTTTAGAGTTAAAGTCACGTGGGCAATTTAGCCCTGATGTGATATGCATTACCTCCTCATTTACACTCAAATGATGTTCTAAAGGAATTCATGTTATAAAATAGAGTACTCCATTAAACTCTAGATGGACTTTTAAGAGCTACCTCATCAAGGGTCTTATAATCTACAACTTTAACAACACCTAAACTCTTGACCACTACTATGCTCAAGTGGGTAATTTTAATTAGGTATACAATTGGAATGTGTTTTTCCTCAATAATTTCAGCTTCTGAAGCTTAGTTCTTTTTAAAATTTTCAAACTCTTTTAGGCATCAAGTATTCAGTTATGTTGTCATCATCCTATTTTTAGGTTTTAGAAGGCAACTAAAGATGAAAGAAAATTAAGAAGAACTAATGTTCGATGTATGAAATACCACACATGAATCACCATCCAAGCATGATCATACTTCGCATACAAAGAAAAGGTACACAAATTTCCTATAATTTAGGAGTGTCTTTTTCATTTAGCATTATATATATCTTTGAAAATTAAGGTGTGATCTTATCATGTGTATAACGGAAGAAATACTTCATTTTTATCATCTTTCAAAAGCTAAAATCACTTCAATTCTATAATATGATTTAAATTACTTCAATTTTATAATATTATTAATCTATAAATTAAGAAAATACAAAATATAAATCATACTTTATTATGAAATTTGATCTCTTTTTCTGCAAAGTTATGTGAAAAAATATAATAGTTGTACAAGTGTTAGGCCTCTAACATTTTCCATATGAACAAGTTAAAAGAATTCTTCAAGTAATATAGATAGAGTAAACCAAAAGTGATAGCTCTAATTAAGATTTTGTTTATTTATAATAGGACTTGATTTTTTAATAATTTAGCTGAATTGTAATTATAATTATAATTAAACTTTAATTGCAATTATAACTAAATTAAATATCAGTTATATCTAAGTAAGATCTGATAATAGAATATTGGTCTTTATTTATTAAATATCTTATATTTGATCTTAAAGTTTCTTAAACTACATAATGTTTAGAAAAACTCCAATGGATATGCATACCTTAGCTCACAGGATCATAGGCTTAATTAATAGAGAAATTCCGGTATCTCAAAACCCTTTATTGATATCAGAGCTAGGTTGATAAAGTCCAATGAATAAAAATTTGTTTATTTAAGGAAGACAAATGTGTCATTCATAGAGTGACTCAAATGCTTGACATGAGCTATAAGTTAAGGGGAAGTTAGTCCGATATAAATGCAATTCACTTGTGAGGAGGAGAAGTGAGAATTTGTACAAGTTTTATATCGTATGTAAGGTTAAATTAATAAAAACTTTGAGGGGAAACTAACTTCAAATTCTAAATTTAAGGCAAAAGGTCCATTTTTAATATCAAAATTGATTTCTTTCGACAAATTTAATCCTAACGTTTCAAAGAGCACAAATTAAATCATAACCTTTCAAAAATGTTAAATTTTAATCCCAAATTAACTGAAAAATTGACAGCAATATAAAAATTTTAAATTCTATTAAATTAAAAATTTTAGTCTCAAGGGAAAAACGATTGAGCAATGGAAATGGTTTGAAATTCAAGATCTTGAACTCGTGTTTGCTCCTCTTTCTGACCTTTATAAAACAACCCTTCCACACCTCCAATGCCAACTCTAACATTAAACTCATTGTCAAGAGAGTAAGAACACCACCACCAATAACAAGAATTTAGTTGTCAAGAAACTGAGCTACAAAAAAGAGACGTGGAGAGTTTTTAGCCCAAGAAAGATAGCGTCAGTAGTAATGGAGAGAAACCAGGGGATATAGCTATGGATGGTTTTTGTGAGCTTTTTAGATTTGTTGATGGGTTGGATTATGTGTTGATGGTGGTTCAGCCGAACTCTGCTGAGGTTGAACGTCGTTTGTTTGACCCATAATCAGTGCGATTCTGGCTGTGAGATTCCTGCAAAACAGATAACGGCGGGCTGGGAATTGTTTCCCGGGAGGCCCCTCCGATGCTCAAG
>JANKOD010068281.1:0-11072 GCA_026284645.1 Erythroxylum acuminatum | reverse complement strand
GTGATATATTTGCAAAACTTTGAGTGTATTTTAATTATTTTATATGAATAAATTCATTATAAAAGAATTGATGACATGTGATTTTAAATTATGCATTAAATTGTATGATTATGAATTTTATTATTATTGTTATTATTATAAAATCCTCTCATAATTGATTTCAAAAATAATACAAGTTGTAAATGTATGAGTTGCTTTTTATTTACTAAATGGTTTAAATTCTAAGCCAAAAGTTAAGGTACTAAGAAAAATTATTTTTAGCCTATAGTATACTAATAGGTTTTATACATGTTATTATACCAGTTAAAGTATTCCAATCATGCATGACAATGTCTGAGGGGCGTCTACAGTTATTAGTGGAAAAAGAAAGAGAGAATGGGTCAATTGGTAAAGTGTTTGTGTTGCCCTCTGCACGTATAGAGTATATATAGTGCTAGTCAAAATTGTTACGAGTAAGCGACATAAAACCAGCTCTGTAAATAGTGGTTAACCAGTCACAGGTAAGCGATGTAGAGCTAGCTCCGTGATTTTATGCCTAGGGTATCATGTGGTAAAGAAATTAGTGGTGGGCTATGATGTGTAAGAAAATTTATGAAAATAATAATGCCATCACTATTTATTTTAAAAATAATTTGAGAAAAAAATTTTAAATATGGAATTGCACTTACTTTATTTGTAATGTTGAATTTAATTTTATGAAGTACAAATTATATTATTGCTTATGATGAATTTTAAGTTAAAAGATATTTTAATTTAGTTTCAGGAAGCATATATGAACCATAAGTACTTGAACAAGGTGACATAGGAACGTGCATTTTCACCTCTGTACAGCACAACAAGTGGTTTCCTTTATCAATTGCTATCAACACTACGTCTACTTGAGCATTATATCCTTGTGTTTATAATGGCTTTGATGTCCTTGCTTGTTTCCACTGAATCCGCTGCTATAAAGATAGAATGGTCTGCTTAGACGTAGGTCAACTTTCTATGGACAATGGACAGACTGACTAGCACCCTAGCAATCCTCAAAGAGGAGAAAAAGTGGGAGGTTATACAGCTAAAAGAAGCACATGAGGCACTATATAGTGACTTCTGCAAGCTCTCGGACATGACATGTTGTTGCCAGATGTTGTCAGGCTCAAGGCACCACGGAGTACGATCTACTCGTCTATCACGATTTCTTGGGCAGTAAGACCTTTTCGACTGACATATACTATGATAAGATGGTAGACGAAAGATTTTACAATTTGTATGAATAACGTCTTATTTCTCACATTATCGTGTACTATCGAGTGAGTCTTTATATATATTTTTTGTAACAAAACTACAGCTGGAAAAATCTTACCGTTACAACAGAAAGAATAGACAGATATTGTAATGCATGTCCCTTCTAGAATATTTGTTATTGCTCAGCTGATGGGCTTTTATCTCTATGGGCTGATTGTTTGTGAGATGGACTGTGGGATTTATTTGTTGAAGAGAGTAATGTGGAATGGTCCTTTACATGCCCCTCAATCGCAAGCTTCGTGGGCTATGAAGATTGAGTTTGCCACATAAGACGAAGTGTCGATCGATAGTCATAGGTTTAGTGAAGAGATCCGCGAGTTGGTCTTCAGAGCTAACATAGTTGAGCTCCAGGATTCCTTTAGCAACTCGTTTACGGATAAAATGCACATCAATTTCAATGTGCTTCGTTCGAGCATGGTACACAGCATTTTGCGACAAAGCTCGAGCTCCATTGTTGTCACACCAGATGATTGGGCGATGAGAGGGTGTAAACCCTAATTCGGAGAGAAAGGATAAAAGCCAAATGATCTCAGTCGAGAGGATCAAGAGAGCCCAATATTTCGCTTCGGTACTGGAGCAAGCGACAACTGGTTGCTTTTTGGAGCTCCAATGGATGAGATTTCCACCAAGAAAAACATATCCTTCGAAGGTGGATTTCCAATCATCAACAGAGTTAGCCCAGTCAGAGTCAGAAAATGCATGGATCTGCAAAGGGGACGAAGAAGAACGAAAAAGAAGTTGTGTTTCAGCAGTACCTCGTAAGTATCGAAGAACCCTCTTTAAAACAACCCAGTGCGATTGAAGTGGATTAGTCAAAAAATTGACTTAATTTGTTGACGATGAAACAGATATCAGGACGATTGTGGCGTAGATACTGAAGACCACCAACAAGGCTGCGATAATCCGAAGGATTTGCAGTGGGATCACCATCAAAGGTAGAGAGCTTTTGGCCAGAAGAGAAAGGAGTGGAACACGGCTTACAGGTATGCATATTGGCCCTTTGTAGGGGATCATGAATATGTTTTTGTTGAGAGAGATATAGACTTGTAGAATTTCTAAGGACTTCGAAACCAAGAAAGTAGTGTAAAGAACCAAGAGTCTTTAGAGCAACTTGTTTGTGCAAACTTATGAAATGTCATGCATAAGAAGAGAGCTTTGGACATCCTGTAAGGAGGAAAATGCCATAGTATTCGATAATAGACACAGACTAGGATCATAATCTTGTCCTAAACCAGCAAGAGCACTAAGAATTAGCTCAGATTCAGACTGGATGACCAACCAAAAGGAGGGAGTCACTAATAATTTTTATTTTCTGCATATATACACCGATAGTGTCATATCCCTTTTTGATAGATGATAGCTGCTCTTTTAATTGCAGGACTTTAACCATGCTGGTTTGAGCAAATAGCATCTCAAGAGTAACCCAAAATTCAACAGAAGATTGAGATTGAGTAACAAGGCTAACGATGTCATCATCAACAGTTGATAATAGCCAGCAGAGAAGGAGTTGGTCAGATCTATGCGATAAGCGATACTCAAGATTGGGTTGAGGCAACATTCACTCGAAACTAGGTACTATCAGCTATGATGAATGCAAAACTATATTTCATAGTTCAGATTCAAGCTCTCACACCACAACTATCATGAAACATAAGCAGTTAGGAGGGATCTCTCATAAAACTTGATGATATATAATACATTATAACCATCAGTGATGATCCTTCAAAACAACATCTTCCTTATATGCATCATACTCAAATCACTCATTCCATATACCTTTAGGAGAAAAAACTAATCATGAATAACTTTACAAAACAAATGAATTTCCTCTTTGATACTTTTATTTAAACATATTTTTCTTTCTTTTCTTTTCTTTTTCTTTTTTCTTTTTTCTTTTTTATTTAATTCATCAAAAATGGAGATAAGCTACAACAACAATGGAATTCATTGATATGACATAAAATAGAATTCCATAAATTATAATCAACCTGCATGTATGCAAATCCTCACACTTATACTTTTATGCATCCACAATCATCAACAATCAACAAATGCTTTACTAGCTTTAAGGCTTAGGTAGGACATTTAATTACGTTTAAAGCTTATAATGTGGTTAGCACAAAAAGAAAGGATAATAAAGCTCAAGTGGGCTTATCTAAAGGAAAAATCATATCGATTTTTAGGCTATTTGGCTAATGTAGCTTGTAAAAACAAAGAGTGAAAAACTATTTGGCTAATGTAGCTTGTAAAAACAAAGAGTGCCTATATCATTTTCAAGTTAATGCATGTGATAAAAATGTGGTCTTGAATAAAAAATCAGAGCTAAGTTAGGATGTACATGTTATGAAGATCACACATAAACAAAAGACAATAAAACTAATATGGATGTGTCAGTTTATAAAGGTTCAAAATCTCATTGGCTTGGGGCTACCATTAGTCACTACTCTTTTAAAGATAATTTATATTGACCAATTACAAGAGTAAAATTAAATGCTCAAGTTGCCATGAATTTTCTAGTCAATTCACTTTCTAATTATGACTATATAGCCCTAAAAGTAATAGGAAAAGAGAAATTGTTTGTTTGTTTGATTGATTTTTAAAATACCTAAGAAACAAAGATAAGCAAAGAAATACAAATAAGCAACAAACAAGCTTAAAAACGTGCATGAAAACTAAGATCCCCACCCCCACACTTAAAACTTGCATTGTCCCTAATGTAAAATCAAATGTAAGAAATGGAGCATTTAGCAAAGACAACAAATGCGAGAATGTAAATGAAAAGAAACAAACTTTCTTTGGATTGCCTCCCAAGCGGTGTCTTTGTTTATTGTCGCTAGTTTGACTCCATGTTTGCTCATCATGTTACAAAAGTTTGATCTCTAGGAATCACAGCTTTACCATTTTCCACTTGACCATCTTTAGGATAAGGTTTGAGTCAATGACCACTTACATGCAATGTCTTCCTTGTTTTTAAACTTTTATTCTCTACTACACCATAAGGAAAGACATTATTTATCACAAAATGATCAACCTAATAAGGACGAAATTTATGCAGAAACACTTTATATTTAGTGCAATAAAGAAGCAATTTTTGACCAATGATCAAGCTTTTGATGAGGCATTCAAATCTTTGGTCTTCTCCTTTTTTGAAACCACTGCTTGTTTACTTGTATGCTTCTGCTTACAATCTTCTTGTATTAAAAGTTCAATCACATTAATTGCAAAAACATAATGATCATTATGGGAGTTTTTATTAACATCAAAAATATTAAAACGAGTAACTTCTCTATCAAATTCCACCATGAGGGTACCATCACAAACATTTATCTTAGTTTGGGTTATGTGAAGAAATGCCCTCCCTATTAAGATAGGTATTGGGGTATAGGAAGTTTCATTATTCATGTCAATCATATAAAAATCAATAAGAAATATTAGTTCATTTACTTGCACAAGCACATCCTCGATCACCCCATCTTGGCAAGCGTTAGTATGATCAACCAATTGTATGGTAATACTATTTTCTTTTAATGGCCCTAAATTTAAAGAAGCACATATAAAATGAGGCATAACATTAATCGATGCTCCTAAATCTAACATAGCCTATTTAATCTTAGTGTTATCAATTTTGCAAGGAGTAGTAAACATGTCTAGGTCCTTACACTTAGGAGGTATTTTCTTTTTAAAAACTACATAAATAGTTTCACTCATCCTAATCATTTCATTACCCCTTATCTTTCGCTTGTTTGTACATAATTCCTTGAGAAATTTCGCTTACCTCAGCATTTGCTTAATTACATCTAACAGTGAGATATTCACCTCAACCTTCCAAAAAGTCTCGCTGATCTCCTTATCCTTATCCTCCTTGTTTGACTTTGCTAACTTGCTAGGAAAAGGTAGAGGAAAGTCTTTATAACAATTGGGAATTCGGCATTTACCTTTGAACTCGATGGTATATCCCTTTCTTTTTCAAACTCCTTCTCAATGTCTTCTTCATTAGCCATCGTTTGAGTAATTCTTTTAGGGTCCTCAAGCTTCCTACCACTCCCCAAGGTGATTGCACTAACATTATTCATATTTGTCTCAATTTGTGATGGCAATTTTCCTCCTCTTTGGACTTCTAGACGGTATATTGCCACTATCATCTAGCTCACCTTGTTCTCCAAATTATGAATGCTAGAATTCACCTCGTAAAATTTAGATCTAGTCTCCTGCTGAAAGTACTGCACACCTTGTTGCAATTGCAAAATGTTAGTTGCAAGAGACTTAACTATATATTCTAATGGCGTACCTAAGGTAAAGGAGGCTTATAGCCTTGATTCGAATGGTTATGCTCCTTGTGGTCTATTCGAGAAGTAATTATGTTATTTCTCCCATAACTCAGGTTGGGATGGTCTCTCCAATGTGGGTAATACGTCTGGGAATATTGGTTGTATTAGTTAGGAAAATTCTCTCCTACAACATTTACATATTGCACACTTTTC
The DNA here is from genome assembly GCA_026284645.1 of Erythroxylum acuminatum. Lineage (NCBI taxonomy): Eukaryota > Viridiplantae > Streptophyta > Magnoliopsida > Malpighiales > Erythroxylaceae > Erythroxylum > Erythroxylum acuminatum. The sequence goes on along the minus strand of JANKOD010068281.1, from coordinate 5,304 downwards.
TCTTGTAATGTTGGGCACCATCAGTCAGATGGCTTGTATTTGCACATATTCTACATGCCTTTACCTATGCCTATCTAATTACAAGTTTTCTAACAGAAGAAGTTAACTCATCTAAATGATGTTCAATGGATGAAGTATTTAGCTTATTTATCCGACAAACATCATTAAGAGTGCCAAATTGTTGGGTGTTTGTGACCATACGCTTAATTAGAATTCTGGCCTCTATAGGAGTCTTCTCACATAGTGCCCTGCCACTCGCTGCATCGACCAAAATCCTTTCCATAGGTAACTATCCTTTGTAGAAATATTGGATGAGGAGTTGATCTAAAATGTTACGGTGAGGACAGTTGGTACATAACTTCTTAAAGCGTTCCCAATACTCGTAAAGGGACTCTCTGTTGTGTTGCTTTATCTCACATATTTCCTTTCTTATGTTGGTTGTTTTTTAAGCTGGAAAGTATTTTTCCAAAAACAACCTCTTCATTTCAATCCATGTGCTAGTGCTCCCAACGAGTAGATCAAAAAGCTATTCTTTAGCCGCATTCTTCAGTGAGAATGGGAAGGCCCTTAACAATATCTACTCGTCCGTCACCCTTGGAGGTTTAGCTTAGACAGACCACATCGAGCTCCTTAAGATGCTTATGAGCGTCATCACCTGGAAAACCATAAAAGTTGGGCAGAAGATAGGTTAGGCCATATTTAAGCTCAAAAGCAACATTTTTAGCAAAAGTGGGAGAAGACATGCATAAAAGACTTTGAGTCAAATATGGAGCAACCAACTCTCTTAAAGTTCTTAGATTGGCTATGGCTTCCTCAAGTTCAATTCGTTGTTGTATTCCCAAGGTTGTTCTGGTTTCATTACGTAAGCTTCGTAATGTTCTTTTGATCTCCAAATCAAATTGTAGAGGTTCTCTATGTGGAGATCTTATTGCTACCATACACTAAAAATAACAAACATAAAAAAATAAGAAATAACTAAGAAATCATAAACAAATATATATATATATACACAAAACACCAAATGAAATCAAAAGAAAAAACTAAAGTACTACACTCCCCGATTATGACACCAAAATTCTTGATGCGTATCAAACGCACCAAAAAATAAACATAACTCTACACACTAAGATTTATAGCAGCAGTGAGTAGGGATCATATCCACAGGGAGTGTTTGTGTAGCTTTTGTAATGAAAAGAATTGTTGTTTAGGATATTGGGGGGTTTGGTTAGTTTTTGAATAACAAAATAAACTAAAATTAAAATAATAAAAACAAATCAAACTAAACCGACTAAAAATTAGAAAATTGATGAATGAGTTTGGAATTCAGTTTTTGGTTCAATCTCAGCTTACACGACATACTTCATTAAAACAAATTCACATCTCTCTTAGAAACTATTAATCGTAGGTTAACAATAAGTTCTATTAATCCTGATTTTCCATTAGGTCAAATTTAATTAAAACAAGCTCTTTAACAAAACCTAGTTATTGAATAACCTTAGATTTAGTCAGACAATCGCATTACGAATAAGGAAAAGAAATCAATCTAGGCAACAATCACACAAGCTCAAGTCATTTAACCTATTTTATATTATCCTTAATGACTCAACATCATTAATTGCCATAAATGAATCCAAAACATAATTATTACGTATCGTATTTGAGATTATAGCAATGGGTTTTCATAAAAACAATCTAATGAACATATTCAGATCATCTTTACACAAATACCCAAATCAATAGACATAGAATAACTTAAACAATCCCTTAAGAGAGAGAGATTCAACAATACACAATGGAGATATTCTCAAATGTGATCCTCAGCTTCGATATCCCCTCTGAACGGGAAGAAGGAAGATTAGCCATCCATAAATGCCTAAGAAGTAGGATTTTTGTTGCCCCTCTTGCTCCAAAAATAATCCATCCTTTATTTGGCCGCTCAAATATCTATTTATGTGAAAATTTAGGGTTTTAGGAAGATGCATGGTTAGATGCACGACACCAAAATAGTGCATCTTTCGAAATTATGCACGACCGTGCACCAAATCGAGGTGAACACTTCATTTCTTGCATTTTCTTGCTCCATCTTCACTCTAATCCATTTCCTTTTTGTTCCATAAAGACAAATGGGTTTGAAATCAAGATAAGCATCTTAAGGAATGTGCTTTTAACTCGTTTTCACTCTTTACTATATTGTGGTAAGGCTGCATACTATTGGACCTCTTCAGACCTCGCATCTCGGTGAGATTTCAACTGGGTGTTGATGATGACCAAATATGAAGTAAAATATGTATCTTAAGCATTTCATAACAATAATAATTAAATGTTAATGAGTGAATGCATAAATAATTAAGCACAAATCATGATTTTTGGTACAGGGACAAGCAAGAATTTTACAATAACTGAAAATGTTGAGGAAAGTAAATTTTTATGGCTTATTGTGATATTAATGATGTTTCAAGTGTAAGTGTGGTTCATTGATAGTAATTGCTTTAACCATATGATGGGAACAAATCCATTTTTAAGGATCTTGATGAGAATAAAAAACTAAAGGTCAAGCTTGGTGATAACAAAAGTATTAAAGTTAAAGGAAAAGGCACTGTGGCAATCAATAATAATAATGGTACATTAAGCTTCTTGATAATGTACAACTTGTTCCTAGTTTGACACATAATGTTTTTTTAGTGTAAGACAGTTAATGGATGGTGGGTGCACATTATTTTTTAATGACGAAGCTTGGGTAATTAGAGATAGGAAAACAGGAAATGTTGTTGCTAGAGTTGAAATCATAAGAAATTACATGTTCTCATCAAAATTGTCCAAGATGGAAAACTTTGCTTTAGTTGTCAATACAAGCAAGGACTCAAAGTTATGGCATTTGAGATATGAGAATCTTAATATCAAGGGGTTGAAGTTGTTAAGTCAAGAAGGTATAGTTCATGGTTTACTAAAAACAGATTGGATTACTTCATATGAAGGATGTATATATGGAAAACAAGTCATTTCTGATAGGAAATGCTTGAAAGGCTTCCAAGTGCCTTGAATTAATACATGTTGATTTATATGGACCCATGGACACAGAATCATTTAGTTAAAGTCATTATTTTTTACTTTTACAAATGAATTTAATTGAATAGGTTGGTTTTATTTTTGGTGAATCAATCTAAAACTTTTGAGCATTTTTTAAAATTAAAGGAATTGGTTAAGAAAGAAAGCAGGTTAAATGTGAAAACGCTCTGCACTAGTAGAGGTGGTGAATTTGTTTCTAATGAACTCACTCATTTTATAAAGAAAATGGTATTCGTAGGCAGTTGACCTCACCCTACACTTCGGAGCAAAATCGAGTTGATGAAAGAAAAAATCAAACTATGATAGAAATGGAAAGAAGCCTATTGCAAGCAAAAGGGCTTTCGAATTAATTTTGTGTTGAAACTATATTTAGTGTAATTGTTGATACCATACGAAGCTTGGAAAGGTAGAAACCTTCAGTAAGCTATTTAAGAATTTTGGGTATATCACTTATGCTTTGGTGAGTTCTCAAGTTCGTCATAAACTTAATGAAAAATCTGAGAAGTACATTTTTTTGGTTATTAACTCCATCAAAAGCATATCAAATATATAACCCCTTAGTGGCAAGGTGGTTATTAGTAGAAATATAATACTTAATAGGGAAGCAATTTGGAATTGGAAAAATGATGACAAGAAGGCTAAACTTCAGATTCCATTTGTAGGGGAAAATAGTCCAAGTAGTGACATCAATCAATCAAGTGTCCTCATCTTCACCGAGATCCTTAGCTTCGACATCTTCAGCTTCATCACCTAAAGAATCAGATATTGAAACTCCATAAGCATTTGCTGAAATTAATAAAGAAGAAGCACTTCGTTATTTTAGAAGAATGCCTACTTGGTGAAAGATTAAGAGGTAACTAGAATTGAAAATATGAGTACTCTTTTCGCTTTGTTTTCAGATTCATGCCCTACAACTTTTGAGAATGTTATCAAAGAAAAAGTATGGCAATAGAAAAAATGAAACTTAGGAGTTATTGGATCTACTTGAAGGCAAAAAAAAGCATTTGGTCTAAAATAGGTGTTCAAGACAAAGTATAATTATAAAACCCTAACCTTTTCCTTTCATTTCATTGTAAATTTTATCTTTATTAAATAGTACTTTCAGATGCATAATGAATTCTAATGAATAGTATTTCTGCTTGATGGTGATTTTTGGGGACCCAACCTCAAAAAATTGAAAATATTTGGAATAGGTATTAGTCTAATGATACTGAAACGCATCAAAAATAATTCTGATCAGATGGATTTGAGGAGTTCTGAAAGTTTAGGATTAAAAAGCCCTTTTTGGAAAATAATGGGTATTGATAATTTTAAACCCATTCAAAAAAATTTAAAAGCATCCAATCAATAAGTATTGACCCTAATTAGAGTATTTCATGGTTAATTTGATGATAAGATAGTTGTGGAATATTTTCATAATTTAATTTGATTAACTGGTGAATTAAATTCATTAAAGGGTATTTTGGTCTTTTGTATAAAATGGTATTAGTGGATTAATGAACCACACTTAACGACCAATCGGAGGATTTCTTAAGTGTTAAGAATCATTAATTACATGGTGATGAGTCATTAGAGATGACTAATGATAAAATGACATGTGTAATGCACTAAATGAGATCATATTTGTTTATTAGGGTTAATGGGGGCTCGTAACATAATTATGGAAAGTTTAAGGCTTTAGTGCAGAGTATAAAAAGCAAAAATTAGCCATGAACTGCTTCATTTATTGTGTTACCCATGAGAGTGAAAAAGAAAAGGAAAAGAAGAGAAACTAAGGTGGAATTTGGCCAAGGTGAATAAGAAGAAGAGGGCAGCTGGTTTTAATGGATTTTGAGTGTGATTTAGAGAAATGTTGATCAAGTCTAAGTGCTTATCAATTACCTAAGAGATTAAAAGAAAATTTGGTAAGTTTTCCTAGCTTAAGCTACTAGTTTTGTTGGTTTTTTAGTGGGATGGATTTATTTATAATCAGTGGTGGTTTTTGACTTGCCATGGAATAAATAGTAAGCATGGAAGCATTTAAGGATTGAAAGTAAGAAAGTAAAACAAGAGATCAAGCTTGAAAGAATTGGTTAAGGTTAGCGTCTTGTGATTGAAATTTGGTTTGATTCCATTTTTTGTGTTTGGGCTTCAATTCATATATGGAGGAAGCTAATTAGTGTGTTGAAAATAAAAATGAAATTGATTGGTGGCTTAGATGATGAATTTGGACTAGGTGAAGTTTATGTAAGTTTGAGG
>JANKOD010068096.1:0-11085 GCA_026284645.1 Erythroxylum acuminatum | reverse complement strand
TGTAAATAAGCTTGGAAATGGTAGTGGGATCTCCTGAACGTTGGAGAAGGCATTGAATAAACTGATAATGAGGGGAACCAGAAGTTATCAGAGGGAATGGGAGGAGAAGAAGAAGAAGAAATGTGAGCAGTGAAGAACTTAGAGAATTCATCTCTTCGATTGTTGTATGTATAGCCTATTGAAACTTGGCATCGTATTTATAGGCAGGAGGGATTGGCGATGACGTTATATGTAGTGTAGGAGTTGGCTTCTAATTAATTAGTTATTAATTTAGTATGACTTGTAATTAGGTTTTACATAAATTAGAATTCTCATTTAGATATTTGTTTATAAGTTTGGTATTAAATTGGATAGAGGATATTTTATGACTAGTTCGTCAATTAGTGAAGTATTATTATACTTATACATGGTTAATCTCGTTGGCTGATTTTTATACTAACGGTTGAGACCAAACTGTTAATATGATTAGCAGACAATAGTTTTCTGAGATCTCCTCGAAGATTAGTATTAGAATTGACATTAACTGCAGTCAAGTTTTAGCTTTCCGTCTGAATGTTGTTTATACTTTGTCCTGAAAAGATAAAGAATTCCAATATATTATTATTAATTAAAAATGTATGAGAATTACTAAATTAAATATGAATAGTTTAATATTAAAATATAAAACTAAGTGAAAATGCATATTTTTAATCCATCACAAGTCAAAATTTATGGTTTCTTTTCGTGTAAGTTTTGAAGTCTAAGTTTTTATGCTTTGATTTCTGTATCTAATTTGATATTAAATTAATATATAACAAGTCATGAGTCGCCAACTTATCCATATTACATTTGGTTAAGCTGTCAAATCGCCTTATCATAAGTTACAATAAACTTACATAATTAATTAGTAGGTTTGTCACCCAAAAGTTTTAACCTAACGTCTAGTTTGGTAGCCAACAACTAATAAATCAGATTACAAAAATAAGAATGAGAATATAAAGTGAGAATTATAATAGAAATTAAATTAGAATTGATTATGCGTGTTTGGTATATTATTAAACTAAAATAATAGTAATGTTAATATTTAGTATTAAAATATTAAAAATAATATTTAGAAAAAATTTACTCATATTTAATTATTATATAATTTATTATGTGCATAATTGATTAAAATTTTTATATTTTATAAATAATTAATAAAAGTTTCAATTATTTATAAAAATTATTAAATTTTAAATAATTATAAATGACTTTTATAAAAAATAAAAGTCAACAAAATAAAATAATTGGTAAGAAACTAATAACATCAGTTTATTAGTTTTGCGATTAAGGTTAAATCAAACAACGCCTTCATTTATTCATTCAAGTTTCCTAAAGAAAAATGAGACATATAACATCATATGTTTTAGAAAAGTGGGCATCTTAGCTTGACTTTCGTGTTGTCAAAGCTGCTTGTCTGGTCATAATTAAGGATTCTTCATAAAGCTTGTTGCTTAAAATTCTTACACCAGTTCCCACAATATGTTGGATCTTGCGCCAACAGGAACACGAAGCTGTGTTTGGTTGGAAAATGTAAATCTCTCCATAAATTCCACGCGTATAGTTTTGGTCATAATATTATATTAAAATGCTTATTTGACAACAGCTTTCTTATGTTATATTATTTTTATAATTAATATTATTTTATATTATTAAAGAATTTTTTAACATTAAAAACTATAATCGCATAATAATATTTATTAAAACATATTCAGACTCTTTTGAAAAATTTATAATTTGACAATTTTGTTCTATGTATTTAAAATTATATATTTAAAATAAATTAAACAAAAAAAATGCAAATTATTTATATAAGTTACATTATCTGCGAATCATCATACTTTAGAGCAGTTAAAATTGAATTGACGAAATGACAAAATTGATCCTTTAACTATCCAAAAAGTCCTAGCATATCGATCAAATTTCTTGATAATATAGGCTTCCCCTAATTTATATGAAAGCACCCTTACAAACTACAATAAATAGAAAAATGTCTTATTCATCTCTTAAGCTTTCCCAAAATGATCGAGATGAACTTTGTCATAATCTCTAATATTACTTTGCACCTTCAACTATAAGTTATGTCAAATTTCAGTCGTCACACTATTAACCCTTGACATGTGACATGTAATTTATATAATTCTAGTCATGTAGATGAAGAAGTGATTGTTATGAATTTTTAAAGCAAAAGATGCAATTCACCTCTTAGTATTTCGCATAAAATCTAAACGGTTCATATTTTTATCTCTAATACTAAGTACAATGTAAAAATAATTGTAATGTGTATTTATGAGAAAAAGTTGTTATATTTATTAGAAAATATATACTTATGATAAGGTTATTATAATTATTTTTTTGACCAATTTATTATTATTTTTTGACCAAAGGTTATTATAATTATTATATATATATATGATTTTGAAAAAAATGAATTTAAATTTTAAAATTCTTGAATATTAAACTTTTATTATATAAGAAGTGTGATTTGTTTTAATTACTTCACGTATTTTAAAAAATGTCAAAGTTCACTACACGAAAACAATCCTTTTTGCAACGTTTTAAAAACGTCACAAAAGGTCCTAAAATCGTCGCAGAAGAGCATTTGCGACCTTTTAAAAAACGTCATAAAAAACATCGTGAAATGTGGTGTAGGCAAAAGTTTTTCGCGACGTTTTACGTTTTATGAAAAACGTCGCGAAAAACGCCGACATTCCGCGACGTTTTTAAAAACGTCACTGAAAGTTTAGACAATTCGTGACGTTTCTAAAACATCACAGAATGTGAAGGAATCCGCGACATTTTTTAAGATATGTCACGAAATGTATTCCGCGACGTTTTTAAAAATGTCGCGGAATATCTTCTACGGCATTTTTTATTATTTGTATTAATTTTTTTTCATTTTTTGAAAATCATATTAATTTAATATTTTTAATTTTAATAATTATTTTTAAAATATAATTTTTTAATCTTATTTGTTTAATAACTATTCAATATTATTTATGAATTTTATTTATTTAATAATTCTTCAAATAAGATTAAACAAATAATATTACAAATAGTTGTATTATTTTTAAATTATTTTTTTTCTCATTTTTTCAAAGATCATTTTAATTTAATAATATTTATAATATTTTACAATTAGTGAATTTTTACAAAAATGTAATAAAATTCTTAATATTTATAATATTTTACATCTTAAATTATTACATTTTATAATATTCAAGATCTGCAAGTCAATTATAAATGCAAAATTTGAGAGTTGATGTAGAACTTTAAGCTAAAATATATGAAATCTCATATATTTCTACTTGTGATCTTGTTGATTCTCTATTATCTTGCATGGTTGTGTTTGATATTGAGTTGGCGCTAGATTTCATTTGACTTATTGCATTGGCAAATCCTACCATACACACTAAGAGTGCTTAACGGGATCTTGAGAAATGGAGTCTCATTGATCAAGATCCTGGACTTAAAGAGTCCTTTAAGGTTTTTATTTTTAAGCTTAGTGATTTCTACTCCATAAAAAAATCAACTTCAAACTATGATGGCCAAAGCTCATTTTCAAGGGGATTCTATCACTTATTTAATCACTTGTTTTAATCCTTCCGTTTTCTATTCCCAAAAATCCAAAAATACATTTTACATACCTTTTGCAATTCATTTTAGTTCAATTAATATTTTCAAAGATTTAAACCCCCCTTTTTCCCAATTAGTTTGCATAGCATGACATATAAGTTAACTTAGGTCCATTCATTTAGGTTCCAATTCAGTGAAACGACCTGAGGTTGTACCCTATATTACAATCCTTGGATCATTTTTTATTTGACCTCCAAGGGTAAGAACTAAGGTCCAAATCAAGCTGCTAAAGGGATAATACAAATCACCAATGAATTAGCTGCATATCCAGCTTAAATTGTTCATGTGCGTATCCAATAAATCCTATCTCCTTTAGGATTCTATTTCAAGTAGGATTCCATTAAATCCTACCTTATCCAAGATAATGAAATCGTATCCCAAGCCAACTTCTTATGACATATGATATATCCAACTACAAATAATGCCCAAAACAATTAATTAGACATCTGAGCAAAGTATCCTAACAAAGGTCATCTACACTGCTATGATATTTGGTTGGGTCAGTCATGCTAGGCCCAAGCCCAAACTCAGAACGACTCATGGGCCGACCGGCCCGTTCCTTGACATTGACCTAATCTCTACAGGTATTTACTATATAAACTCAGTACCTCACCAGGAAAAGGGTACGACTTCAGAACCCTGATTTTCTCTTAATTCCTAGACACCAAAACTCTCACAAAGGACTGACTTGAGCATCGGAGGGGCCTGCCGGCAGTCAACCCCCGGCGTGCCTTACTTGTTTTGCAGGTATCTTTAAGCTAAAGTCATTCAGATTCATGGATCCAAACAATGGCGTTCAGCCCCAGCAGATTCAGACTGAACTAGTTGGCGCCCACCGTGGGGCCGGGCATCAGGGCACTACGTCCAGAACCACTCAGATCAGTCAGGCAACAGCAGCCAATCCTGACGTAGCTGCCATCGCGGCACTTGCACTACAATGAATGGGCTTGCGATTACCTGCTGCCTTTCCGTTGACGCTGTGTTAGACCTTGTCCTTTTTGCTTAAATTGTCTATTCGTTTACTTATATTTTAATTATTTAATTGGTTCTTTATGTTTGATTTATGGTTTAAATTTTTAGAATTTGTCTTTAATTAGAAGTTGGAGGAAAGAATAGAATTTAATTTGAATTGAAATAGTAGGTGAAGGGGATTTATAATTGGTAAGTTAGAAATTAATGAGGTGTATTAAAGGGAAATGTTAGTAGAGGCACTAGAAGAAAAAGGCTTAGGAATGGAGCAAGTTAGGATGGAACTAAGTTAGTTGGAGTTCTTGAAAGCCAACCAAGGGCATAGTTAGAAAGGGACTTTAAGTGAAGGGCATTTTGGGTAGTTCAAGAAGAAAAATAAAAAAGAGAAATTAGAAGAGAGGAGAAGCAAATTGTCGTGGAGAGTGAGAGAAGAGAAAGAGAGTGCGTGGAGAAGAAGAAAAGAAGAGAGAAAGAAAGGAGAAAATCCAAGGGAAAAAGAAGAAATTTGTAGAAAAAGGAAGAATCCAAGGTTTTAAGGTAAGCTCTTCCACTTTCTTTTTGATTTGATGAAGAAATGAGTTGAAGTTGTGAGTGAGAAGAGCCCTAGTGAGAGAAAGTAGTAGGAAGAAGATGATGAATAGTGATATCATAGGGTTTTTGGATTTTCTTCTACAAGGTTGAGTTCTGTAACTTAGATGATTTATGAAAGGGTTAGATTAAAGCTTGATTGAGGTTATGTTAATTTTAGGGTTTTGAAAGGGGAATTTCGAAATTGAAGAATGAATGATGAATTGTTGATCTTGTTTAGGAATTCAAAGGGCTATCTAAGAGCAAGAAGAAGACAGCTAGTGACTTTGGAAATTTCAAATTGTGAGGTGGGTAAACCCTTTATAGTTTATGTGCGAAAGAACAAATGTTTGTGTGTGCTATGTGAAATAAATAGCTTAGAATGATCATTGTGTGAATATGATGTTCATCAAATTGATGAAATAAATGAAAGTGTGATTGTGCCATGTTATCCATTGAGCATGTTTGATATTTGATAAAAATTGTATGCCATTAAAGAAATTATGGCATTTCACATATGAATGGATTATGTGCTTTGTTTGGGCGAGAGGGGAACGTTTCGAGTCATGTGCACAATGACGACCTAAGCCTTATCCCGGCTGCCCGCTTGTGGCCCACGAGATCCAAAAATGGACTCGTTTTGATTCATGACGTAAACTTCAGTTTCGTCGTTTTGTTCACGGTACCCTCAAGCCATTGAATTGTGCATTGCATTCGATGATCTATATGTGCCTTGATGCATTTGATATGTGATGATGATTTAAATTGAGAAATGTCGATTGATATGAAAATGTTGAATTGTCATTGTTATATTTGTGCCTATACATGCTTGTCTATGTATTTGGTTTATTGTGTGGCTCGAAGCCATTGGCTATAAATGGTTTAGCCACTGAGCTGCGAAGCTCAACCCATCATTTTTCCCCTCCTCAGGTGCAGATCGAGAAAGCCGGTAAATCCTTGCAAGACATTTGGACCAACCCGAGAGATTAGTTAGACCATTGGATAGTTGTATAGCATAATGAGCATTAATCATTCATTGTAATATTTGTATGTATTGAGACTTTGATGAAATGTCAAAATGTATTAAAGCTTTATTTGAACTACATTTGATTTGGGAAATGAAATGAGAATTTGATAAATTCCCTTGTAATATTATGTGATGTTCAAATTATAATATATTGAATGTGTATAGCCTAATTGTTGAGTTGCTAATTGTTGCTTGTGTTGCTTGTGTTAGAATGTTATGTTTGAGTTGGGAAGCTTGTGTGTAAGGATTATGGATATTGAAGTGAAGGTTATGAGCATTAGGAGGAATGATATTGAATGGAAAGTATGAATTTGAGGGTTTTGATGAATGAAGTGAATTATGTGTGATTTGAGTGTTTGAGTTGGGTTTTGGGAAGTTTGAAGTATTAGATTGGTAATTGAATGATTAAGAAGTGTTATTACATTTGAAGGATTGAAATTGGGATGATTTGAAGTGTGTATGATGGTAGGATAGAAGTTGGAAGCATTGGAGAGGCTTGGAAGAAGGTTTGGGACACTTTGCCCAGTGTGTGTCTGTTAAACGGACATCCAAATCCGTTTAACGGACCTTCTCAGATGGTTTTGGATACTTTGGGCAGTATGTGTACGTTAAACGGACATGGATGTCCATTTAACGGACCTTCTCGGACGAAAATGGAGTGTTTGGCCAGTCTATGCCCGTTAAGCGGACATCCTCGGGTCAACTATAGTAATTCATGATTTTGACCAATTTAGAGTCCGAATCTCGCTTTGAGGACTCTAATATGAGTTGTAGATCTCTATGTTATCTTTCCAACGGTGCAAAAACAAAAGCAATTGGACATTGGTAGATAAAGTTATGGTATTCGTGCCAAGACATGTCACTGCAGGATTGAGGTTGTGAACATGTTCGATTCTTTTGATCTTAACTCCCTCATCTGACCTCTAAATGAGGTGATTCTTGAGCCACTAGATTCTTAAGACACATATCTACCTTTCCATGAAAAATTGTATCATTTGGAGTTAAATTAAAAGAGTTTGCATTAGAGCAAGTGACAGGTCGGTTGAGAGAGCATGTTTGGGGAATGAGCCCATTTTGGTATTTTGATGATATCTTGAGTTGTATAACTCCATTTGAGGTGATTCTTTCTTTAAATTAAACAAGAAACTTAGAGCTATGATTTTATTTGAAGAAGTCAATTGAAATTCCGATTTGAAAGTTTTCAAATCCTGTCCGCAAACAGGAGAATTGAGTTCAAACTTAGTGACTGGTTAGTATGGGCACGCCATGGAGCAAATAGTGAGCAAATTTTTGGGATGTTTTAAAGAAAAAAAATATAGTAGTGAATATGAATCGATAATGTCTTTTAAGGGTTCAATGAAAGAACCTTTCGAGGTAATAGCCACGCTCAAGGTGTCATGTTTCGCAAGAGGGTTGGATTCCGAAAGTGGGGTCCAACATATGTGGTATCAGAGTGCCGGATTTGAGATCTTACATGGACGCATAGGTATAAGTACACGCAAGAGAGATTGTTAAGAGTTTTAGCTGATAGAAGTATTTGGAAGAAGAATGATTTGTCAGAAAATAAGAACTTAAGGAAAATTTGTTGATATGTACTTGAATTGACGATGGAAAATGAGAGTTAATTGAAGTAACCTTATAGGGTGCTATGTGCACGTCTTATGATGTGATTTATGGAGCGATTGTTAGGCTTCGGAAACGGGACCTAACATCTTGTGATTTCAAAGCTTAGGCTTCGATTGCTTTGTGATAGGAATTGTTATGTTATGTGATTATTTGTTTGCGTTGTGCTTTAATTGACATGTATGTCATGCATACATATAGAAAATGAGATTAGAATGAAACATCAGTTAAATGTTAGTATTTGCATTGAAAGAGTAGGCTGTCACCTCGTAAAAGAATACGAGGAGTTTTGCAAGGATCTGCCGCACCTGATTTCGTATCTTTAGAAAAGGATTCTGATGAGTATAGAATCCTAGTAATTGCAATCGTATGATTTATATATATGAACTTTTATTAAGTGTTTATATTATTAGAAACAATAAGATAAAGAAAGTTGATATTTCATGATTTGATGTGTTCGACATGACTTCAGAAATTGTGGATGTGTTAGTGAAATTGGTAACGAAATTTTGTTGAAAATATGTATTTGGATTGATATGGATGTGAGAATGTTTGCACGAATTGACTGAATTGGAAATAAAGGCAAGGGTAAAAATGACAAGATTTATGGTATACAAGCAGAGTAGAATTGTCAAGCCGAACTCGGAATCTATGATATAGTGAATTGAGATTCGAATTTAGAGGGCTATGTGTCTATGATTTTAAATTGACTAAGACTGTATGCATGGGAAAATGAATGAAACAAAGGATGGTGATATAGGTAGAAGTCCCTGAGGTCATATCGACCCTTAACATGAGTCTACATTTGATGATGTGGATATATTGGTGAATATTATGTATGGCATATAAGGTAATCCATGATCCCTATAGTTAAAGTTAAGAGATGAATCATAGTACCGAGATAGAAGTATGGTATAGGTGATTATGCCGAAGATGATAACTACGATGGAGCAGAAATTTGGAATAGTGGTATAATATTCAGAGGTTGTTGGGAATTAGTTACAATTGAGGTATCAATAGCATGAGATGTAAATTGGTGAGATATTTTGATCATGTAAAGTGTGACAGAGATCGAAAATATTGAAATATCATGAGCAATTGAAATCGATTGTATTGAGGTGTTGAGTATGGATGGTGATAACTATTGATTGATAAAGATTGCAAGAATAATATTGATGATAGTAGCGAGAAATCATATCTTGAAGAAGAATTTCATCGAATTAAGTTGAACAAATTAGAATTAAGAATGATTAATGAAAGAGTAAAACAGAAGGGACATGTAAGGAATCAAAAGTGAATATTGGAGTCTATCCCTAGTGGAGACTCAAGCATAAGAGATAGAGTATGCCTAGGAGATACAAATTTGATTTTGATGGGTGTATTGCCAAAGCAAGGAGTTAATTTTGCAATTGAGTTGAAATACACAGAGAAATCATAATGGATGAGCAGATAGTAGAATAAGTTAATGCGAAATTAGAGAAAAATTGAATGAATTGAGGAAATTGTTATTTAAGGAATTAGGAGAACTAATCATGAGCCTAAAGAGTTTTGGAAGTATTTATTCGAGTTATCAAACGTCCCAATAGTACTATAGTATTGAAACAAAATTTGATGATCTACAAAATGTCTTTGAAAAGTTAAGAAGAGTAGCTTGAATACTTGAGGAAAAACGTGTAAATCATATGAGAAATGAAAGTAAAGAGAATTAATGTATGTTTGGTTTGGATTTTTCAGCGAGTTGTGTTAAGTACTATGTAATTTAATGTATGTTTGCCTGAATTGTTTACTGGAAGTTTTCGTACGCTTTGATTTGTTGTACTGTTTTGTGTGGCATTCATATATCCTTCCAAGGGGTATGTGGGTGTTACAATTTTTGGTATCAGAGCATGGTTTAGGTGATTTTGGTTTAACCAGTGCTCTACTGAGTGTACAAGTTGTGTTTTTGACTAATGCGGTGTCCCATGTTTTGTCTATAGAATTTACTATAGAAGGATCTCGCGAATTTGTTGACGAAGTTGCTGAGAGTAACCAGTCGAAGCAAACTCGTTCAGAAATACCTGGATCGTCGGGGGTCAATTAAGGTGAAGCTGAGGTGTCACCTCCTCCTCCAGCTCCGGGAGAGGTTTTGCTTAAGCTGTCCCAAGATATGATGACGTTGCTACATCAGATGATAACACCTAAGGCTCCGATTGATCAGCTGAGGAAGTATAGAACCGAAGAATTTACTGGAACATTTATGGAGGAATCTGAAAGGGCTGAGTTCTGGATTAAGAAGGTGAAGAGGGTACTGGATGAGATCAGTTGTCCAGCTGAGCAGATGATGCACTGTACTGTCTCCCTTCTACAGGGAACAACTTATGAATGGTAGAAGTTCATTATGAGGAGTCCTCAGCTGCTAGTACCTTTGACTTGGGATTTCTTTGCCCAAGAATTTAAAGCTAAGTATGTGACAGAGGGTTACAGAAAGGATAAATGGAAGCAATTTTTGAACTTAAAGCAGAGAAACTTATCAGTTGCTGAGTACGAACGGGAATTCAGTCGTCTCAATAAGTATGCCCCAGAATCGGTGCTTACTAAGGAGTTCCGGTGTCATCAATTTGAGGATGGATTGAATGATTCTGTCAAGGAGCATTTGGCGGCAGTTACTCTATTACAGTAAGTAAATTATCATCAGTTGGTACAGGCTGTTATGAAGATAGAGAGGCAAGAGGTGATGAAGAGGGAAAGGAATCAGTGAAGGGGCTTTGCAAGAGGAGGTCAGTCCTTAGGCAAACGAAGTTGGGATAGAGTTTCCTCTGCACCAGAGTTTACTCAGAGATCTGTGGCTCGGGGAAGGTCACAAAATTATCCCTCAATGACTGTTTCTAGTAGGGGTTCTTCTGCAGGCCGAGGTTCTGGTACCCCGGAGTGCCCTCACTATTCTGTGCATCATTGGGGTGTTTGCAGAAGGGCTACTGGAGCATGTTTTCGCTATGGCAGTACTGAACATCAGATAGCCAATTGCCCTCTCAGACAACCTTAGACATCACAAGTAAGTAGAGCGGTTTCTTATGCATCTGCTGGGAATAAAGGACGTGGTAGAGGTCAAGGAGGACCTGGACAGAATAGACCTAATCTGAGTACCCCGTCGGAGTCTGTTAATCGACCAGTTGTGCCTTCTACTTCGGTTCGAGCTTATGCACTGAAAGCTCGTGAGGATCAGGATGCACCAGATGTCATTGCTGGTATGGTTTCTCTCTTTGATT
>JANKOD010068063.1:0-11089 GCA_026284645.1 Erythroxylum acuminatum | reverse complement strand
ACTAATACAATAGTAATTGTGACAATTTAGTATCTTTCACAATTAAGTTGTCACTATTAATATATTAATAGTGACAATTTTTCTTTTATCACTAAGTTTTGTCATCAAAAGTCTATGCAATTTGGTGTCAAAATAATTTTGGTGGGAATAAATTGTAATTGTGACAAAACATATGTTAGTAACTAATATTTTCTATTTTTGTGACAAAACATAATTTGGTCACTACTGTTTTTTTCTTTTTGTTACGAAAAGGTTAATCGCCACACAATATTTTACTTGTTGTTACGAAAAATTATGTTAATAAATATTCAATTAATTAGTGTTTACTTTATATTGTCACAATAACCAAACTATAATTACGATTACAACTATTTGTAATTTAGTGACAATTTTTGTGACTAACTATTTTTGTCATCACACATACGATATTTAGTGCCAAGATAATTGATTGGCACTATTGTTTGGATTATCAGTGATGATTTATATTTTTGTTACTAATACAATGGTTGTAGCAATTTAGTATCTTTCACGGTTAAATTGTCACTATTAATACATTAATAGTGCTAAAATTTATTTTATCACTAAGTTTTGTCACTAAAAGCCTATGAAATTTGGCGCCAACATAATTTTGGCGGGAATTAATTATAATTGTGACCAAACATATGTTAGTAACTAATATTTTCTATTTTTGTGACAAAACATAGTTTGGTCACTAATTTTTTTTCTTTTTGTTACAAAACGGTTAATCGTCACACAATATTTTACTTGTTGTGACGAAAAAATTTGTCAATAAATATTCAATTAATTAGTGTCTACTTTATATTATCATAATAACCAAACTATAACTACGGTTACAACTATTTGTAATTTAGTGACAATTTTTTGTAATTAACTATTTTTGTCATCACATATACGATATTTTTTAGTGACAAGGCAATTGATTGACACTATTGTTTGGATTATCTGTGATGATTTATATTTTTGTCACTAATACAATGGTTGTAGCAATTTAGTATCTTTCACAATTAAATTGTCACTATTAATACATTAATAGTGTTAAAATTTATTTTATCACTAAGTTTTGTCACTAAAAGCCTATGAAATTTGGCGTCAAAATAATTTTGGCAAGAATTAATTGTAATTGTGACAAAACATATGTTGGTAACTAATATTTTCTATTTGTTGTGACAAAACATAGTTTGGTCACTAATATTTTTTTCTTGTTGTGATGAAACGATTTATCGTCACACAATATTTTACTTGTTGTGACGAAAAATTAAAATTTTATTAATAAATATTCTATTAATTAGTGTCTATTTAATATTGTCACAATCACCAAACTATAACTATGGTCACTACCATTTGTAATTTAGTGACAATTTTTTGTGCCTAAGTATTATTTCGTCACAGACACGAGATTTGTCGCGACAAAACAATTGATTGGCACCATTGTTTGGATTAATTATGATGATTTATTTTTGTGTCACTAATACAATGGAAATTGTGACAATTTAGTACCTTCATAATTAAATTGTCACTATTAATATATTAATAGTGTCAAATTTTCTGTTATCACTAAGTTTTGTAACTACAAGCCTATGTACTTATTATGATGAAGACTTTTGTCAATAAAAATTTAATTAGTTAGTGTCTACTTAATATTGTCACAACAACCGAACTATCACTATGCTCACTACTATTTGTAATTTTACTGACAAGAAATTTTGTTGTCTCTTGATCAACTTTTTGTTCCAAAAGTTATTATCAATATAAATGTAACAAATTAATGATAAATATTTGTTGTCATAATAGCATATTAAAATTAACCACTGTAAAGATAAATTGTCATTATTGTAAAAATTTTAAAAATCAGAAACTACTTGTCATAATTTTTTCTTTAATATGATTATTTACAAACAAATCTAAATATTTTCTTATAAAATATTCAAACTATATATATTGATAATCCAAAAGTAATATTTTACATATCAATAGATATTTGCTATACATAACTTTGAAATTTCATAAAAAGCAAAATAATTAAATGTTGAAATATAATAAAAATCTTGTTCCAAAATATTAAGCAAAACTCTTAACCTATTGATTTTTTTTTTTAAAAAAAAGTTCTTGCCAATGCTCAATCATTGTCATCGTCGCCTCCCTCATCTTCACTTACTGAATTTGTTTCATCATCATCCATAAAAGTACCTTCATCACAATCAGTTTCGTCATCTTCTTTAGCACTTATAGTATCAATATTTAATGAATTTCCTTTAATAGTTACAGCATCTAAATAAGATCTATCCAAAGATATTGTATCAATATCATCCTTTAAAGTAGATTCGTGAAGTGTAAAGCCAAAATTTTCATTTTATTGCCATGGCTCATCTCCTATATCATCATCAGGAAGATCATACAAATCACGAGGCTTTGTCTTGACAACAACCTGCCAATTGAGCTCTTTAATATCTCTTACATAGTAAACTTGTTCAGCTTGAGAAGCTAAAACTTATGGTTCATCAACTTTTAACTTGCATGTGACATTTACCATAGGAAAAACTTGTCAACCTTATATCCACCTTTATGATATACATCCCACTAGTTAGCCTTAAATAAAAAGATACTATTTCCACCATGATAATTTAATTGTATGATATCTATTAAAACACCAAAATAATCCAAACTGCCTGTATTCACATCACCTTTTACAAAATTTCCACTATTTTGTTATTTCATTTGCAAATCTCTATCCTTTGTGTTAAACCTCTAATCGTTGATGAGGAAGCTTTTATACCGATAAACTCGCTTATCTGCCCCATAAGCTAAATGTAATAATTGATCACTGACCATTTCACTTCCTTTATCATGCAATTTGGTGACCTATCATGACTAATGAGCATTAAATATTTATATTATATAAATTATAATTTATAAAAAGTTATAGGTGAATATATTTATAGTACTGACATATTTCTTGAACCACTAATGGAATTCTTTTTGATATCTTCTTTCTACATTTCTAGGATCCTCCCTCTTGAGTTTTTCTTTTGCATGCTTCATATTAAAAATAAGTAAAATATTAGTAGTTACTTCAAGAATATATAAACCATAAAACAAATTATATAGAATGACTAATTTCAAAAGTTAAGAGAACTTACTCTACAAACTCTCTGATTCCTTCACAATTTTCTCGCATATACATTCTAGCTTGAGCTCATTCATCTAAGCTCAACTCATCTTTTTTTTTTCTGAGCAAAGGCCTACCAGCTTGTGAGAAAACTTGAAACCTAGAACGAGAATGAGCATCACTTCCCTCATCATTTCTTCCAACTCGATTCAACCTCGTTTCAGTTCCATGCAAATACCTTGAACAAAAATGCATGCATTCTTGCACAATATATGCCTCAGCAATTGATCCTTCTGGACGCGCCTTATTTCTCACATATGATTTAAGCCTACGCAAATATCGTTCTATAGGATACATCCATCGATATTGTACTGGCCCAGCAAGTTTAGCCTCACTCACAAGATGAATGGTTAAATGCACCATTATGTCAAAAAATGATGGAGGAAATATTTTCTCTAATTTACAAAGTTTAAAAGGAATTGATTTTTCAAGTCTCTCTAAATCATCAAAATGCAAAAATTTAGCACATAACTCTCTTAAATAAGTACACAACTTAAGTAATGCTTCGCACACCTCTTTACCCAGCAATCCATATATAGCCAAAGGGAGATATCGATGAAAAAATATATGACAAACATGACATTTCATTCCAAAAACTTTGCATTTAGTAAGACTCACACATCGAGAAATATTGGAAGAATAGCCATCTGGAACTTTTAGATCAATTAAGAACTGATAAAATGCTCTTTTTTCAGCTTTAGATAGTGTATAACATGCAAGGCGAAACACATATCTGCCATCACTCGTGGGAGTTGCATAAAGCTCAAGACGTATACCCATAGATTCTAAATCAAAACGAGTATTTATAGTATCCTTTGTTTTCCCCTCAATGTTCAAAAAAGTCCCAATTATGTTATCACATACATTTTTCTCGATATGCATGACTTCCAGATTGTGTCGCAACTTAAGTGTTCTCCAATATAAGAGTTCAAAGAAAATACTCTTTTTTCTCCAATTTCCGAGCAATAGAGCATCTTTATGCTTTATTTTCCTTAAAGTCTTTCCAAAATTCACCTATTTAATGAAAATAGTATAATAACAAAAAAATAATACAAATAAAATATACATATAAATTAAAATCAATCAAACTTCACTTGAGAAAATTGATTATATTGTTCAACAACATCATCCCCTGATAATTGTTTTGGTGCGCTTCAATTTTCTTTGGTAACATTAAATGCTTTAGCATTTTTCCTCTACGAATGATTAGTTGGTAAGAAGCGACGATGACCAAGATAGTATTTTTAAGTCCATTTTGAAGCCTGTAAGAAGATGTTTTAAGATTGCAAATAGGACATGCTAACTTCCCTTTAGTGCTCCATCCTAATAAATTACTGTAAGCTGGAAAATCATTTATGGTTCATAATAGAGCTGCTCGTAAGTTAAAATTACTCTCTGAAAATGCATCATATATCTCTACACCTATCTCCCAAAGGAATTTCAACTCATCAATCAATAGATCTAAGTATACATCAATATCATTTCCGGGAGCTTTCGGACCAGAAATCAAAAGTGACATCATGAAATAAGGATCTTTCATATAGAGCCATGGTGGAAGGTTATAAGGAACTAACACAACAGGCCATGCACTATAAGAAGTGCTCATATTCCCGAATGGGTTAAAACCATCACTTGCTAAACTAAGTCTAACATTAGGGTCTACTGCAAAAAAGGGGTGCACGATATCAAAATTTTTCCAAGCTGGAGAATCCGCTGGATGTCCCATAAACTCATTATTACACGGTTTTTCCTTATGCCATCTCATATCTTTAGCAAACTTAGATGACATGTATAATCTTTGCAAGCGAGGAGTTAATGGAAAATATCTCAACACTTTTGGCGGAATATTTTCCCTACGGTCATACTCAATAATCATATTCCCAATATTCCCATTATTCTTCCATCTATATTCACCACATGTTGGACAAGATTGAGCATTCTCATATTTATTTCTGTAAAGTATGCAATCATTTACACAAGCATCTATCTTCTCATATGAAAGCCTTATATCTCGAGAAACTTTCTTACAATCAATATATGAGCTAGGAACTTTATTACCTTTAGGAAACCACCTTTTCATTATTTGAAGCATTCCATCAACTGCATTTGCACTAATCCTGTAAAGACATTTCCATTTCAATAATTCAACAATGAATGATAACGTGGAAGATTCCTCACAACTAGGCTTGCTCCAATTCTCTCAATAATCTATAAAGCTTAGTAGCTTCCTTATTTGGACTGCTGGGGCCACCTCTGATAGGATCATCAGCTTCTTCATTTAGATCATAAAAACTATCGTTCGCAATATCATGTAACATATCACACATTCCATCATCATTTTCACTTTTATTACTCTGATTACTATCATTTTCGTCATCAGAAAAATATTGTAGAAAATGGTACCACTGCTTGTAGTTTCTTTTTATCCCATTTTAACATAAGATGTTCATAAATTGATTGACTTGTCCTAAATCAATTATTGTTGCATTTTTTACAAGGACACCGAACTACTCTTCCTTCATCAAAATGTCTAAATACAAAATCTAGAAATTCATTAACTCCTTTTTCATATTG
The DNA here is from genome assembly GCA_026284645.1 of Erythroxylum acuminatum. Lineage (NCBI taxonomy): Eukaryota > Viridiplantae > Streptophyta > Magnoliopsida > Malpighiales > Erythroxylaceae > Erythroxylum > Erythroxylum acuminatum. The sequence goes on along the minus strand of JANKOD010068063.1, from coordinate 5,328 downwards.
TGGTAGTGCTCTATTATAAATTTCCATCTAAGTTTTGTCAATCGTCATTATCCTACAATACAAATTAATTGAATGGGTTCAGCAAAATTTAACATAGAACTTGCTAGGGTAGGGAACTTTATAAGCATTAATATTTTCCAATTTAACATTGACGCATTACTAAGAACAAATCAAAATTCACTGATGAATAACCCAGTCTTGGTTAGCTTAAATACTCAAATAAGGCAAAACAGAGAAGACGATATATATATATATATATATATATATAGAGAGAGAGAGAGAGGGAGAGAGAGAGAGAGAGAGAGAGGGAAAATACCTTATGTTGTTTTCGTGACTGTCGTAAGGTATTTTCTTGAAAGGAGAAATTAACTCAGTCTCTATTCACCCATGAATAACTCAGTCTCTGTCACAGCACCCTTACCAAACGTCTGCGTTTTCGTGACTGAGAGGAGAAATTAACGCTTGCCTCTCCTGTCCTCTGCTGCTTTGCTCGACAGATCTCCCTCTCTCTATTATTTGTTTAATTTTTTCTCCACCTCTACATCTCTTAGCCACGCAGGGGTGACGAACTAAACGCTTGCATTTTCGTGTGCAACTGATGTGCGTTAGTAATCCACGTGTTGCGCAATCGTTTCTCCTATCCACTGCGCAGTCGTTTCTCCTGTCCTCAGCTACTTCGTTTTTGCATTGCCATATTGCTTCATGCTTCCAGCTTGCGTTGCCATCTGTTGCATGGTTTGTTTTTGCGTTTTTGTTCCTCCCAACATAAAGTATAAACATTTAATAGCGACATCTATTTTTACGTAAGGAATTCTTAGTAATTGCCAAATAGTAAAGATGGTGGAAAAAGATGAATCATGAACACTTGCCTTATTAGTGGTGTGAATAAATTTCTTCTTCATTCATCTGTGCAGTTTATCTCCACTCTGCTTCATTCCATATCTTTGGTTACAATCTTCTTCATCTACGCAGTTCTCCACTCTGCTTCATTCCAATCCCTCAGCTCAAATACCAACAGGTAAATAGCCATTATTGTTTGTTTAACTTATTCTTCTAAATCTTTTACAAATCTTTTATAATAGCAGTATAACAACAGTGGCTATGGCGGAATTTACTTAAATTATGCTCTTTTGACTGCCTTCTTTTTCATTGTATAACATTGAAAAAAAAGAATGTGTTGGAAACTGCTGCAAAAACAAAGCATGGGTTTGTGAACTTCTGATTCTGTCCTTATTTCGTGAGTATACTGTAACATTGTAATTAATCTAATTGCCTTCATGCAAATTATGCTGTTATCTTCAATTGTTGGTCGCTATTTTTAGCTAAGTTCTAAAAGATCTATATCAAGTATATGCATGATAATTATCACAAAAATTCATTAATATATTGAATTAATAAGAAATAATGTTCACAAAATAAGTCTAAAAGAATCCCTACATATGTATTTAGAAATCCATAATCTTGTTATACATTATAGAAATCCAAATACATATTCAAGATTATGAAAGAAATAAAGGGAAAATATTTAAAAAAAACTAATTGAAGTCTTGATCTGGAATGCTGGAATTTCTATGAAGTTGTTCTTTGATCCTTCCTCTTTGATCTATTTTAATGTAGTGGTTGCTACCTCTTTTTGGTATTTTCATGTTCTTTTATAGCGCTTAAGGCTTCTAGGTTTGTGTTTAGGATTTTCTCACTTAATTTGGTTCCAAAAATAGCCTCGAACCCTCAAAAATTTAAAAAACTCATGCTTGGAAACACATCACGCATGATCGTGCCCTGCATGACTCTTCTGCATAATCGTGACATAGAACCATGCGGCTTCCTATGCAACATGATCATGCCTTCATACATCCGACATCTTCTCCATTCTTCAATTTTCCTATTTGCAAACACACATAATCATATTAAACAGCTCTTAAAACACAATTCTAAGCCTATACACATGATAACCATCTATTAAACAATTAAAAACACAATTAAACACCTAGAAAAACATACTATGGTCTACACTATCACTCATCAGTCTCTTATAATGTGTTGATTAATGGTGAACCCTTTAATCTCATTGAATATAGGCTAGAGGATTAAAGCAAGGAGATCTCTTATCATTATAGTCATAACAAAGTTGATTAGGATAATTATCAATTAAGAGTAGAGGTTCAAGTATCGCTCTAAGCGTAAGAAGATGAAAATGAGCAGCCTATGCTTTGTAAATATCTCGTCATTTACTCAAAAGTATATCAAAATCTCTTAGAGCCTTATAATAGCCTTAGATACATTCTGACAGCTCTTAGGGTTCTCTATTAATAAGGAAAAAAGGCTAGTTATATATTTCCATAAGTTATCAACACCTAGTCCCTTTACTCAAAATTATATCAAAATCTCATAGTGCCTTATAATAGCCTTACATACATTATGATAGCTCTTAAGGTTCTCTATTAATAAGGAAAAAAGGCTAGTTATATATTTCCATAAGTTATCAACACTTAGTCCCTTAATTCTCCATACTAACTGGGTAAACTCTAAGACACCACCTTTTACCTACTTAGGTATTCCTATTAGCACAAAGAAACCTTCTTACAATGATTACCTTCTATTGATAGAGAAGATCTAAAAGAGGGCTTTCAACTTGTGTAATAAGAGCTTATCATTTATAGGGAGGATGCAACCTATTAATTCAATCCTAAACAACTTTTGTATATATTACTCCTCACATCTTATGCTACCAACAAGCATTGTTTACATAATTAATAGGATGATGAGAAAAATTCTATAGTCAGGGGATCACAATAGAAAAGTAAAGACCAAATTTTTAATGGATTGAGTTGTGTCAGCTAAAAAAGGAGAGGGATTAGGAATCGTTTAATTAGAATAATCAACAAGGCTTTGAAAATGAAAAGATTATGGAGCGTCTTAGCTAATAGGTGAGCTTTGTGGGTCAAATGGATCTATTCCTTCTACTTGAAGAGCTTTAATTTCTAGTTCATACTCCCTAAACATAGTAGCTCTTGGACCTAGTGCAAAGTCTTAAACTAAGGCACTCAGTTAGGCAATATATACATTAAAGTTGGAGATAAAGCTTATGCGAGTTTCTGGAATGACAACTAGACAACTTCAAGACCACTCAAACATGCTTTTGAACTAGTCATGTTTCACTTATCCATCTTTCAGTAAGCTATCGCCAAAGAGGTCTTAAATAACAGATCATGCGAGTTTGAAACAATTCTAAGCACTCCTCTTACTAATCTACTTATAAACTTTGAACTTACTCTGGCAAACAAATTTGTCATGGTGGAATAAAAAGTTATCAGGTTACTTTACCAACTCATCATACATATATATAATAAGAATCTGCGCTCTACGAGTTAGTTGGCAAAACATAGTGTAGTTCAATTAAGCAAATCTTTGATCCTTAATTATAGCTTGTTATTAAAAGGAAATTTCTACTATTGATCGAATCACAGACTATTTAAACATCCTAACCATACGCACTTTGTGACCAAAAAAATGTAACACTAGAGCATCTCTTCTTTCAATGTGAATACTCATATGAAATCTGGGTTGGAAGACTTCAGATTAACCATTTCTTAGCTCGTTCTGTGAGTTGGAATAACTTAATTTATTGGTCCTGTCAGAATTTCAAAGACGACAAGGGGGATTCCCTTGTTTATAAAATCTTTTTAGGAAATACAATCTATAAAATCTCTTTGGGTGGTAATATTTAAGGAAATAATAAGTCTTATAATAGAGTAATTAATAGCTCAATGCAGTTAATACAATATGGATTCCTAGAATATATCCAGTAATGCTACTTAAGATTACTAATTAGTAGAGGAAGGTTTCATCACTTTGATCAGATTGCAATAGGAAGTCTGGTTTATCTTGTCACGACCCGGAGCCACATCGGACACACAACAACTACCACATACCCAGGCTAAGGATACTCACGGTACCCTTAACCCGACTATGCAAGGCTAATTAAATATCCTTTGAAAAAATTTGGACAACACAACAGCTGTATTTTGAAAATCCCAAAACTCAATTAAAATACCTGTATTTAAACACACTTCTATATTCACATTTAAAACTCTACCATAACTTCTAGACTTTGAAGTCCACTCAAGAGTAATCTCAACTACAGTACAAAAGGTTTCTATATAAGGTCATTTACAAACTACAAGACAGTCAAAAGTTAATTTACAAAATCATAAAGCAAATCAACATAACCAACTTAATAAAAATAGTTTATGATCCACTAAATAACAAAAGTACAAAACAAAGACTACCCACGTACAGTAATGCCCCGAAAATGTCAAAAAAAAGTGCACGATCCATATAGAGCTTCAAGCTCACTAACTTAACTTGCATGGTTGGAAAACAGAGGGGGTGAGTACACTATGTACTCAGTGAGCAAGAAAAACATATATCGCAAATAAAACTCGATACACACCAAGACGGTATAGATAACCTATAAAGTGAACATACATCACATAGAAACACATAGGCCTAGTTAATGACTCAACGTATACTGGTTAGGAACCACATAGGCTTAGCTTATTAATCACTCATTCGGTGAACATAGGTTCCAGTTCCAGTATACAAAATTAGAAGAACATCACATGTATAAATTGAATCTCGTCAGAGAACAAATCTTAGAATAAGCCAAAGCAATCATTTGTGTCACCATTACTCGGCCAAACTAGTGTGCACACCTACTGATTCTCAGTGTTGGCTCGACTTTCATCCGTGGTGAGTCCGGGCTATAATCGACAAGAGCGTCATGACCCTAGGTCATGACCTCGTCGGTATCCAGACCCTAGGTGTCGATACGAGCACTCGACTTTTATGTACTAGCGTCAAGGTACCAGGGTCACTTAATCTGTTGTGCCTAGCACACGATTGGCCAATCGTTACCTCACCAATCACAAAAAATCATATAAAAATATTAAGTACAAAATTCAAGTAAGACACCATGCCTTTTTTTATCGGTCCAACAGTTAAAATGGAACCTTGCCATGGCTCTATGTCAAAAGAGAACATTAACATGCAGCATATGTAACACCCAAATACCCCCTGGGAGGATACATGGATGCCACCTAAGATAGAACAAACAAAACCAAACATCACACTGATATTTATCTTATTTAGAAACTCAAACACACACATATATTACATATCATATTTTCAGAAACTAAAATTCAAAGAATATTTACAAGCCCAAACAAACGAAACAAAATACATTTTTATAAAACAGAACAGACTCCTTTGGCCAGTGCAGTAGACTTGTCCCAGACTTTAAACTCTTCGCTCTGAACCTACACGGGG